>SNQJ01S0081313.1:50900-67092 GCA_010110895.2 Picea sitchensis
TAATGGCCTAAAGCCGACATAATTAAAATAACATTACTAATATAAATTACAACTAATGTCCTAGAGCCGACATAAATAAAATAGCATTACTAATCTAATATGCCCCAATTAAGGGGTAATGAGCCAATATTAGGGCTTAACATTTGATATGATAGCTACAATGGATCTACATTGTGATCTACATCATGATGTACATCGTCTACAACAGTTTGGCTTGGGCCCTTTTCAGTGTCATGATGTATAAATTAGAATCTGAATCTTCATGATTAAATTGGTACACTATTAATATTAATATTAACATGTCTTTGGTGGTGCAGATTCAATGTTGCTCGATTAAGAAATTGATCTGAAGTTTCATGCTACCTTGTCGTTGCAAGTTTCACTTTTTTCTATCGCCCATGAGCTTCTCCTATCACGGTGTACTCACAGTCAACAATACAAAAAACACACGCATTTCCCTGATGGGAAATAGAGAAAATCCATTTGTTCCCTCGATCTAAAAGGTCTATAAAAACAGATCGGTTAAGGGTGTTGCGTAATGCAGTTAAAATTCAATAGCATCCACCGACATTTTAAAATTGTTGCCATGGACAACCCAACGACAGTATGATCTGGTCATCTGAATCATTCCCTGCTTTCCAAGGCAATGTCTTCATCTCCATCGTGATGTAAGGAGCCACGTTGTTGAATCTGCACTCCACCAAAAAAATCATCTCTCTAATACACATTTGCCTATTCAAACATCTCCATTTACACTAAAAATAATCGGTAGATGATTTATTTGTTGGATTTCCTATTTAATCTAATTTATAGTTTGATTACCTCTCCTTTTGCTTCTGGAAGAAGGGTTGCAGAGATAATTTCTTGACTATTTCCATGCCTGCATGCAGAACAACAAATCATGTTCAAACAATTTTCTACCTTAAAAACCTTTTTCTATCCTTTCACATTCTATCCAACCCCTATTCTTCAATATAAAATTTGTTCGATACGCGTCTTGACTCTCACCTACAGCTGGTCTTTGAGGTTGATTTTCATTGACAACATCCAATGCAGGCTTGGAAGGTTGTTGTTTTGATATTTATTCGATTTTACCGCCAGTAATCTGTGTTGCTCGAGCTATTGGCGCTGGAAATCTTCATAATGACTTGAGCCTATGAAGAAAATGACAAGTGCTCTGTCGGAAATAAAATAAAGGAAAAAAGATGAGAGATTCATGTCGTTTTGTCGAAATTTACATTATATTGAGACTAAAGCCAACTTAACCGGATCGGTGATCAAACTCTAAAACCATCACATATATCATTTCAACTAATCAAACAATGAAAGTAAAGCCTCACAAATCAATTGAAGAGCGCATAAATCACAATTGAATCTATAATGAAAGTAAAGACCAAAACTGGAACAATGCACATTGTCATTTCTCTCTGTACATTTCTTTCTCCGGGTTTTGTAGCACGGGAGGGTCGATGGTACTGGATCGTAAGATTTATCGATCATCTGAAAAACAATTACATTCATATCATCGATTTCAGGAAGGTGCATGCGGATCCACTCTAAACGTTACTACACGGTGGGGTATATGAAATGTGAAACATTACTGTTTAAGGATAGAGTGCACGCATTCTGTAAAGAACGCATCCCGCATGCCACCAACACATGGTAAGGTGTATATGAAACGCTAGCATAAGTATTGCATACAGAAATTCAATTTGGCAGTTACAACACGTCGTGGCAACCAAACCCTCAACCAATAGTGTATTCATGGAGTGTAATGGCACACAAAGCGAACACTCGCCATCTGCCATTCCAATGAAATGGATGGGAACAAAAAGAGAACATGCGTCATTTTGACACCACATAGCACAACCTAAAAGCTAACACTCCAAAACCTTGGACACCTGCCATTCCAATGAAATGGTAGAAGCTCACTTATGTTCATATCCATAATTATTTTTGTTAATTCTCTAACGTGGAAATTTAGTAAGCATTATGTAATTTTTTAATCATATTAAGTAAAAGTAAAAAAGTAAACATAGAAACTTATGTCTTTATAAAAGCAAGGAAGTTAATTTATCAAAAGCTAGTTCATTGATCAGAGTGTAAGACTAAGAATATGCCAACATCTTCAATTCATGATCATAAGATTAAAATTTATAATTTAAAAATTAATTAACCCATCTATTTTGCTAGGGGGACGGCTATCGACATAATAAATTAAAAACTAAATAAATAAAATAATACTTTGACTCTTATCACAACATGGAAACGTGCAATTGGGATAACCTATAGTTTATTAAGGAAACTGTTTCATGCATGTGCTCTTCCATTTTATGTCTTACCATATCCATAGATTAATACTAAATTAGTGTATTAAAAAAACAATAATTTCATTCTTATGTCATTCAAAATTTTACACATGTTCGACTTCTACACCATTTCATGATAGAATCTAATTATAATGTTTTAATTAGATTCTCACATGAAATGGTGTAAATTAGTGTATTAAAAAAACAATAATTTCATTCTTATGTCATTCAGAATTTTACACATGTTCGACTTCTACACCATTTCACGATAGAATCTAATTATAATGTTTTAATTAGATTCTCACATGAAATGGTGTAAATTAGTGTATTAAAAAAAATAGTTAATGAAATTAGATAATATTAAAAATGATGAATTTCATTCTTATGTCATTCGGAATTTTACACATGTTAGAGCTTCTAGCACCATTTCATGATGAAATCTAATTATAATGCTTTTAATTAGATTCTCATGAAATGGTGTAAATTAGTGTATTAAAAAACAATAATTTCATTCTTATGTCATTCAGAATCTTACACATGTTCGACTTCTACACCATTTCATGATAAAATCTAATTATAATGTTTTAATTAGATTCTCTCATGAAATGGTGTATAATTTCATTCTTATGTCATTCAGAATTTTACACATGTTCGACTTCTACACCATTTCATGATAAAATCTAATTATAATGTTTTAATTAGATTCTCTCATGAAATGGTGTAAATTAGTGTATTAAAAAAACAATAATTTCATTCTTATATCATTCAGAATTTTACACATGTTCGACTTCTACACCATTTCATGATAGAATCTAATTATAATGTTTTAATTAGATTCTCACATGAAATGGTGTAAATTAGTGTATTAAAAAAACAATAATTTCATTCTAAATAACATAAGATTCAGACCTGCCAACTAATGTTCGACATATGTTATATAATCAAATATTTTATTTATAAAATAGAAAGATTTTCTTGTTTATATTATTCTTTAATGTCACATGGAGTAGTTTTATATGTATGTATATCTTTGTATATCATTATTATTATTATTATATAATAATCTTTTAACACTAATTTTATTTTATTGTAAGGTGTAAACATTATTTTTTAATAATACATTTATTTATTTTTATTAATATTTTTTAATATAATTAACTTATAAATATTTATAAAAATATAAAAATTTGATATAAGAAATTATACCAAACATCATATTATATTATATATATAGATAATGTTATACTTAATAACTTTAAAAAAATTTAATGCATCATACTTTAATACTAATGATAATTTTGTTTTCATTAATATTGAATTAATATGATTAACTTAAAAAATAATAACAAATTATGTTAAACATAATATATATAATAAAATATTTTTATTTAATAATCCTTTATGTTATACCTAATAGCCTGGAAAATTTTGCGTGCTGAACATGCCATTCCTATTTACACTAACTACATTCCTATATGCACGAACTACATATAGTCATATGATAACTTAAAAAATATTTGAAAAATATGAGAACATGCAATTTCTATTTACAGGCAGGCATTATATATATGATAAACTGTATTTATATATATTATTAATACTTTATTATAATATATATATAATATATAAAATATTTTAGATTATAATTTATAGAGATATTGATACATTTTAAATTTTATTTCAATAAAATTGAAGTTCAATGAACTATAATGTTTCTCATATTGCAACAATAATTATATGAATATATTTAATACAATGAAATTTTAATATCCATAAATATTCCATTAAAAAATGAAAAACAAAATTGAAAATACATTATACAATTTTAACATCTTTTTAAAATTAAACTTTACATATATAAACTTCAAATATCTTTGTAAATTTGAAGTATTATTCTTTTTTTATTGGAAAAAGCAAAATAGTACTACCCTTCTAATATGACAATACAACAAAAGTCAATGATATGGTTGGTTGATATCAACTACAAACTCTTGCAAATGCTTGTTATGGATAGAGTATTTTTATTAGACTTTCATGTTTAGTTTGAGTTTAAAGGAAAACATACACGCATTAAAAAAATTTCATATTCACAACTATAAAGTGAGTATTATTAAGTTTTTTAACTTAACTAATTTTTGGAATAATATTTAAGTGTAGTTTAGTCTTTGTTTTCTAGTGATATTTTGAATAAATATAATGAAAATATTTGTAATAAGTTATGTATTTGTAATAATGGAATAAAAATATTTACATTTTAATTTAATATGATTTTAATTTAGATCTCTCTCTTTAGAGTCTAATTTAAAGCTTTCTCTTCAGGAAACTCATTCCCAAGCTCCCATTTCCTTGATGTTGAAGCTCCCAAATTTCCAAAACAGTTTCTAGCCAATTGAGGACGTTCCCTACTAGTTCCCAAGAGCTCCGAAAACTCCGAGAACGAGAACAATTCCATAGAACTATGATAAAATTCAATCACATCTAAATAAAATGTTAACACGTCGCTTAACTTTATAACCTGATTCATAATCAACATTTGTATTCAATTATAATTGAATTTAAACAAATTGTCGTTATTGAAATTTCGTTATTGAAATTGTAGTTCAAGTTTAAGAAGATCTCTAATTATTTATAGTAGAGATTGGACTCCATTCTATGCATTGTTCTGTGATCAAATTTTGTTTCCCAAGCCATGTTAGATTGGTCTATCATTTCTTATGTGCTCCATATGATGCGTTTTCATTGATATTTTTGTAATATAATTAAAAACGGAGTAATGTGCAACAATCAATGAGGCCACAAGGGAACATCACAAGTGAGACTACGCTCACACAATCTCAATATTCAATTTGATAAATTGCATATAGATATATAGGCTAGGAAATCCCCTAACAACCTCCTAAATTTGTGGATCTGAAAACCACCCAAACATTATTCTAGCGTACAATAAAAATATCTTCTAACAATTGCCTAAGTATAACATTTCAACATTAATCTCTAACACTCCACCTTAATGGAGAAATGGATTTAATACAATGTYRATACATAACATGCWTGTTGGTCTTAGTCTCGGCTAGGCTTACAAACATTACAAAGGACAATTCAAACAAAACCTTAAAATTTGTTTCAACTCCATGTATGAGTGAGTTTTTCTCTTCCTCCTTTTCCAGATTTTGAACCCTCTATGCATTTTCAATTTAAGTCTTCCTCTTTTGCTGAAAATTCCATGTTTCAGCTTTTTATCCTTCATCTTTTTGTTGGTGTTTTTCATCAATCTGAAAATTATTTCAGATTGTCCATGCTTTTCCTCTTCAACTTTTTCTTCGAAAAACTGTTTGTATGTGAAACGCTGCCACATATCATTCTCTGTTGTTTTCTCTTCACCATTGAGATTTTGATCATCAATTTTCCGCAACATTATCTCATAGTAAAATCTAATTTCTTAAGGACTCCAAATCATAAAAAAATTATTAACTTTTTCAGGTTCTTCCTCGTCCATGGTGTCATCAACAAATTCCAAATCTTCAACTTCAACTTGTTGCTCCCAAATTTCAAAACCAGCTGACTCAAAACCATTCATTAGAATATTTAAATCAATACAACTTTTGTTATTTTCATCTTGTTCTCCTGTTATGCAGTTTCCAATAAGTTGTGGATTTTCAAGCCATTCTTCAAGCAACTTCAAATCTTCTTCAAAAAATTTTGACACTTCATCTGGGTGCTCTTCTTCATTGTTGTCTGCTTTTGTCAGTGCTCCCAGCTCTGTTGTTGAAGTTTCAGTATTGATTTTGTCTACAACATCATCTAACACATGATATTCAATTTCCTTTACAACATTCATTATCGTTGTAGATTCCTCATCATTCATTATCTCAAGCAGGTGTCCTCTTACATTTAGTAAATTATCAATATATTGTATTTTCTGCTTGATCTTCAACCAATCTTCATTTGACATGTTCTCCTCATCATATATTACCGAGCAATGATAGTTTCTTCATTACAATCATCATTATCCACATGTGACTGACCACAGTGGGATTCAACACCTTCTACAGGTTCAACATCAACTTCAGAAGTTTGCTCATAAAAAGATGCAATATTTTCACTATATTTCATTTCTAAAATATCCCATAACATTTTTTCATTGTCTATATGACCAAATTCATATAAAATAGGAGACAAAATACTTATATCCAATGTTGAACTGATATGATATAAGGATATTTTATATTTTCTCTTATCATGTGAATTGATCAAACCATCTTTAACAAATTTCCATAAATCTACTAAACCAAGTAATCCTTCCATTTTAAATGCTCAAAGCTTAAAAATTTTACCTGATAAGGATGGAAGTATTGTCATTAGTCTTTTCAATATTTCACAGATTTCTTTATCATCTTCATTGATTTGATCTAGCTCTGCATTATGCTCGTCAAACATGGATTCTTCAGCTGGAAACACATCATATTGATCTTCAGAATATAATAACTCTTCATGTTGATTATTCATCGTCATCTGTTTCTGCTCTCTCGGAGCTATTTAATTCTCCTTTGCTTACCCGTGAGAGTAGCAATCAACTATGCATTCTACTTCAATCCATCTATCATGATGGAAACTCCACCACTCTTTGCATGGGGAAGATTACAGATAGATGTATTTCATCAAAGGAAGTGAAAATTTACATGGAGAAGCTTACAGATAGATACCTTTCATTAAAGGCTAGTCTGCACGCCAAAACATCACACCACAAAATAAAAAGAATTGATTGATTAGATCATTGCATGCATAAAATATCACACACGCACGTACATAAATATAGCATAATGTTATAAACTATGCATTATCATATTTTGGATGAATGAATCTTGGTCCAACGCCTATAGAGACTTAAAGAAGATAACAGAACCAGAAGAATTAGGAACACCACTCCAGTGAAGGACACACTAAGAGCACCGATGGCTTGGTCACATAATGAATTGAACCGTTGACAGATCGCAAACCAGTTCGTGTGGGCATTTCATTTACGAGCCAAATACACTATTGTTGTCGTTGTCGTTGTCGTCGCTCCCAATGTAAAATTTTACAACCTAGTGGTTTTTCTCTAATCTCCATTAACAGAAAGCATCATATGTGGATTTATGAGTTGTAGATTATCGTGGATATCTACCACAATTGGTGGAGATACCTTTGTCTGCCACCATTTATGTCAAAGACAAAATAATGATGCACACGATCTTCCATCAAAATAGCAGAGAGGGATCTATCAAAAAATAATTTATTTTGCAGCCTTCCATTGTCACAAAGGAAATAATTCACCTCAGGCATTCGCAAAAGAATTTATTTTCCTTTTCAAATCTATATTGCACTAGGAACATCAAACTAACTAGTGTATGCCAGAGAAATGAGGGTGGCAGGTTGGTGCAAGGGAGAACGATTGTTCTCTGTTACACAGGTTGGTGCCTGTGTGACTGGAAATTGGTGTTGGAACACTCAGGGAGTTGTTTCTTCCTTATTGGGAGCTAGAGAATCCAGAGAGTTGATGATCTCAGCAAGTTGCATCTTGTAAAACAAAGGTGGTAGCCTCACAAAGAGTGGGTTCTCATAAGAATGATAATGTACAGAATATAAAGGCTACTTATCATATTAATAAGAAGAGGTTT
This sequence comes from Picea sitchensis, assembly GCA_010110895.2. NCBI lineage: Eukaryota > Viridiplantae > Streptophyta > Pinopsida > Pinales > Pinaceae > Picea > Picea sitchensis. The sequence goes on from SNQJ01S0081313.1 coordinate 58,867, forward strand.
TCTCCCTTTATGGGTTTCCTCGGGAATATCTGCCTCTGTATACTTCATGTGCGTGATTGATGTTGAATATTCTATTGCTTACTTCCCTGAATTATTGTGATCATCATTAAGTGTTCTGTAATGAGTTTAAAATGGGTATAATTGTTTAAGCACAGTAACAACTGATTCACCCCCCCCCCTCTCAGTTGCCTAACAAATTCATGGGAAGGGGTTCCATCATCTCCTTCTTCTATATGTAATTTATGAACATATTGTAATTTTCTGAGGATTCACCATGTATCATGAGTTTTAAAAGGATCCTGAATAGTTTCCTACACAACAAAACCATCAAAATGATTAGGGCACAAATAATAATAAGTAGAAGAATTAAGAAAATGAAATGTCTCTTTAAAAACACAAATATTTTCAAAGGTAGTCTCTTTGAATGATATCACTTCTTTCTTAAGGACAATGATTATTGGTTTTGATTGTGAATTGGTAGGCTCCACGTTGAGAATTATTTCATAGTCAAAACGTTATCATTCTTTTAGAAAGATATCAATTTTTGTTTAGAAAATGGTATTCATTATATGTGTATTTATTCTCCTTGAGTTAATTGATAAGCATTGTTAGTTTTCTCCCCTAAAATATGTAAACATGAAATATCTTCCAAAACATACTAATGATTAGGAGATAGAAGAAAATGAGAACAATTTTCATAAAAAGAAGGATGAATAAGTAATTTAGTAACTACTAGAAAGACTTCTTGGTATTTATCAATCAAACATTAAGAGGTTATAATGGTACAACAATTATGATCAACGAAATTTAATTCCAACTTCCTTATTCTGAAGGAGATGTCATGTTTCATGTGTCCAAATTTTCTTTTTCAATTAACTGATAACCATTCCTATCTTTCTCCATTAGAAAATATGAACATTAAATGTTATCCAAGACACATTGGTGTTCATTGTTAGTAGGAAAAGATAAGAGCAAAGCACCATATTTTTTAAAACGAAAAGGTTCAAGAATGATGTCGGGGAGATAATAATAAAGATGATCAGAGGTGGTGAAACTAAAGATTTTTTCTTGAATCCCTTTGGTGAAAATAAGGAAAGAATATTCCACACCAGAAACATGAACACCTAAGTTAGATTCAATCTATTCCATTCTTGAGGTAGTTTTCATATTTTCAATCTCATGACAAATTTCTTGATGATTATCCATAGTTTCCTCCTCCACTTCCTGTGATGGAAAATATGTAATAGGAAAATGAGAACCTGACATAACCATTTGTGTGACCCAAAGTGTCTCATTATCAGTAGAAAATCCTTCCTTTCTGTGAGCTAAAAGAAATATGAACTCAAATTTACAACACCGAGAGGTTCTTTGTCATCACTGAGAAAAGGTGGGGATTGAAATGGTGGGAGGATACATATGATTCTTCTAAAAAATCATTTCCTCTCTGATCTATATCCTCCAAAGTGAAGAAAAGTCAAAATTTATGTTGTTCAACCAAATCATCAGTATCCTCAACATCTTCATGTGAATCCAAATCAACAAATAAAGTAGCATTAAGGCATGGCTTGGATTTTTCATCCACTAGATTATCTTGTCCATTAGAAAGCGAAATCAAAAGTAGAAGTGAGTCACTGATAGAGGACATATCATCCAAATGAAAAATATATAAAAGACATATAATTCTTGTAGAAAAAGTCTTCTAGACATTAATTGTTTCATTTCCTAAGCTTCAAAATTTCCTTGCAAAATTTATCATAATCATAATTCTTAAAATCATACAAAATTCTACACATAAATTGTTCCCGTTTGTGAATAGAGGTGGACGACAAAGTCTCACGTCAGCTTTTAAATCGGGCTTCAAAAGTAAGAGTGAACAACCTGCATATGACACTTTCATGGGTAATTTCTAAGAAATACAATTTAAATAGAATTGAATGATATGTTCAGAAGGAAATGTCTCTCCCTCATCATCAATTTAATTTTCTACAAGAGATTAACTATCGTTCTAAGAGTGCTACAAGATGCATAATGAGAAATACATCTCCTTTCAGGGATTTCAGAAGGATCCTTTAAAAAAAAATTAAAAATTAAAAAGAAAGACTCCACATGATCATTTTTTCATCTGGCCCTCCTTCTAGAGTTATTTCTGTTGACAGGTCCAAATGGTCTATCAAGCAGGTAAGGGAAAAATCCCAATGGTGAGTACCAATTAAATTTGCTTTAATTTGGGATGACAAATTCTAACTAGTATGTGGGTATGGTTGCCACTAAAAATTAGAAGAAAAAGAGGAAGACAAAAAAATTCCCCCCGAAATGAATTCTAACTAATCCTAAATCTAATATAATAAAAACAAATGAAAACTACCTATTCTATCTATTTCTAACTTATCCTATAGGAGCAATTCTAAAAAGATAGATACAATATAAAATTGTGTTATTCTTTGTACATAAATAGTTCATGATAAACATCAATATGTTAAAGGAATAAATCTAAAGATATGAATAAAAAATAGTTTTAGATTGCACCTGCAACATCATCCATGTATCTATTAGTAATTCAAATAACTCAAACAATGCACACATAAATAGTTCATGTTACATACCATTCAAAAACCATAAAATTCAACTGCACATGTAGAGTAGTCCCATATGCAAATGAACACCATTCGTGGTTGCCAAAATTTTCCTTTGGCTCTTCATTGATGAGATAATAGTATCACCATCGAACGATGGGAAAATTTTCATCTTTCATTCAATAGTCTTCCTTTTATAAAAACAAGGAAGACTATTCATGTTCTTTAACTACCAACAATTACATTTATTCAATTCAATTATTTTGTCTTATCATGTAATTCAAATTTCCCATACATTTTCATTAATAGGTATATAAACATTATGAACATAATTTAATAAGACTCTTAAGTAATTAAATTCTCTTTGTAGGAAGTCTATGAGTCACAATTATTGGAAATATCTTTGACCATATATATATTCTTAATACCTTGAATTTTCTAGGCATGTTTGCGGTCAACTTGACGAAAATGATTCTACCAACATTTACCTCACTTCTATAGATTTCCAACGAGTGCTATCGCACTTCATTTCATCTTTTGGAAGTCGAGGACAGTGTCCTGTTGAACAATTCACAATCCATCTCTAATCAAATTCGTGCCTCCCTTTTTCTTCAATTTTTTTGCCATTTTTGCTACAGATCTAGTTCAAATTATTCCTCTAACATGTTCTCGTCTTCAATATATTTTCAACCATTCCTCCCATGACCCATTTGACCTCCTAAAATGTGAGTTATGGCTATCTTAAGTTAATGCTAAAAAACCGTTGATCTCATTATGGGGTTAATCTCGATCGTTTATTTTGTACTCTAAATCATATCCCACATGCATTGTGAGAGGTGACTGAAAATGATTTATATTTTGATATTTTAGTTAAATGACTTATACCTTAGGAATTACAAATATACTTTTAAGTTTCATAAAAAAAATGTTTATATGTACTCTTTCATAGTTTTAAATTTGAGGACAACACAAGAACTTAAAAAAACTAATTTATTTCTTAAAAGAATTTCTATTTAAGAAAAAATATATATTTTAATAAAAATAGAGTGATGATATTGATTATTCATACTCGTAGTCGAATATTATTATCAAATTTGTATATATCAATGAATAATGCAGTTTAATCGCGCTACTATGATCTATTGATCTATTGTAGTTTTTGCAATTATTATATATCTTTGACAAATCAGTTGTTCTTTGAACATTATATTTGTGCAGTGATTTCTCTCAAAACAACTTTATTATATAACTTTGACAAATCACACTGCTCTTTGAACATTATATTTGTACAATGATTTCTCTCAAAACAACTTAAGTGGACAGATACTAGAATTTCTTGCTAATTTGATGAACTCAAGAGAACTATGAGTAGATTTTTTCTTAGATAGATGTTATACTTCTTTTGTAAGTATATAATTTTTAAAATAATATCACATTTTTTAGTAGGACATGAACATATAAACTTGTGTATTGTCATGATAACGCGCTTATATTGAGAGATGCATTTCATGAGTTTGGAGAACAATGATCTAACTAGTACAGTGTTGACTATTTTAAGATAAGGTTACTTCTCTTAAACAACATGGATATTCTTACTGAGAACTTGTACAGTTTTATTATATAGATTTATAAATTTGAGATTAGATATTATTCCCCTGTTTTATGGGAATCCAGTTCTTTGTCAAGAAGACAAAAATTAGTACAATAAATCTAAATCTGGTAGAAGTAAAAGTATTAATTCTTTTGTCATATATTGTTGCAACAATAATTTGTAGAAGGTTGAAACGAATCAAGGCCGTTGGTGTGTATATATGATTTTGTGTATTTATTTACGTAAGAACAACGATCATTGTAAAGGTCTACATAATTTGTCAATGATTTCGATATTTTTGTAACATCATCCTACTCTTGTTCTTGTAGGGAAAATTCCTTTGAATGAACAGACAAGATGGCATGACTTAGCATCGCCCCAATGCATAGAATTTAGTTATAAGGAGATCAAGGAAATAACCGGTGGCTTTGGAAGGTGAATTGGAAGAGGACGAATTGGGCTTGTATTCTATGGCCATTTGCAAAATGGGTTGTAGGTGGATGTCAAAGTACTGTCAGAAACATAGAAACAAGGGTACAAGGAATTCTCAATAGAGGTATATATGATTTCTTAATTGATCAGGTTTCATGTTTAGCTATATAAACAACACATTTTTTCGTTATTAAAAATAAAATGTTTTTGTCTCTACAAAAGTGCTTGGAAATTTTTTAAGATACGTGAAAAGGTCACTACGACTTACTGAACAAAAAGGGTATAATACATGTTTCTTTGCTTTTGAAACTGCACCATAAAAATCATCTGTCCTTTGTGGGATATTGTTGTGAAGGAGAAAACCAGATACTAATTTACTAGTATATGTCCAAGGGAAATTTGAGGGAAATTATCCATGGTATGGTTCAAATCCTAGGCCGTCTTGTCTTTAATCGAGTAAAACAATATAAAAAATATTGTATATTTGTTTGTTTTAACTATGTTTTTCTTGTTGTACAGAACCCAATGCTTTAGAGCTGTTACCTGACTGGGAAACAAGGCTGGACATTGCATTGAATGCACCTAAGCGTATTTCCTTCTAGAAAAAACCATGAAATATATATATATATATATATATATATATATATATATATATATATATATCAGTTGACTTGTGGTTCTGTGTGGCGTGATTTGTCAAAATATATATAGAAAAAAGGTTTTGACGCGTTGATTTCTGGTTCTGTGTGGCATGATTTGTGTTCACCATTCGATTTAAACGAGTGTGGAAGCTGCTGTCTCTGATCAGAATTCTTGGAAGGAGTTTTAGCGCTTGATGTGAAATTAAGGGACTATATTCCACTGCATACAAAGAATTATCACACCATATTTCATATTTTAAACCAACGATTGGAGAAGGAGATGCTTCTTGTGTAGTCCCTTCGATATTAGCTTCACGTCCAAGGAGGTTTGCCACATTATAAATTTCGAAGTGGAGTTAAAGCATGATTTCTAGCGTGAATTTAATGTAGAGGGAGAAGATATGAAACGCGCCTCGAATGCACATTAAACTAATGTAAATTGACCAAGGGAAAATGATTCCCCAAATTTTTAATGAGAGATTACACCAATCCAGAATTATCATCTCCCGAAATCGTTGTCCATTAGCGTTTCTGGTGTGGCTGGGTAACTGCACTGCAATAGATGGCATGGATAGACTTGATCCTAGCACCATTTCATCGTCATCAAATGTTTTAGACCAAAGACAAGGCCGTAGGTTCCTCTGGTTCGAAGAAATATTGACATTGAACTCATATTTGTTCCAGGTATTCAAACCTATCATGGATTCCTCTGGTAAGGAATTTTGAAGCAATAATTTCTTCTTCTTTTTTTGCAAAGACCTACAATGGTTATGTCAGTGAAATGGTTATGTCAGTGAAATCGAGTGGCTTGTTTTTGGCGGGGAATAAAATGAAGTTTTAATTATATATATCAATGGTGATATTTTTCTTGAGTGATTCCAAGAACGGGAACTACAATTTATTTCCCACAAAGATTGAAGTATTTTCATTAAAATTGCAATTATGGTTTTTCCCTAAATGGCTACCTCTAGCCGTTTAGGGCCAACCCAAGCCCCACTCAAGCCCTAGTTATTGTTGGCAAGAAGTACTAGTTCTCATCCTTGCAGAAGAGATCTTTCCTTCAAGCACAAGAGTGTTGTGAACATGTAGAGAATGTCTTCATAGAGCCAACAACAACTGATTTGGTTTCCATGACAAATGCATAGAAAAATATGCATTCAAGACTTAGAACACTTTCAGCGGAGGCAGAGGAAACATAGGAAGAAATCAAAGAGGAAAAAGTATAGAAATCAAAATGCAGAAGACAAATACACAAAGGAATAGGCATAACAATTTAAAGACCCACATAATCAAAGAGGAAGAGGGAGAAAATGGAAATACAAGTCCAGAATTCAATGCTACTATTGCAAAAAGTATGGCCACTATGAGAGTGAATGCAGAAAGTAGTTAGATCAGAACAAAGCTAGAGCAAATGTCTCCAACAATGAAGGAGATTCATGTGAGGAAATGGTTATTTCATGCCATACATTTGAAGAAGGTCACAACAAGGACCTTTTCTTGTTGGACAATGACTACAACAATCACATGATAGGTAAAAAAAATCTGATTTCTTGCATGGATTCTACTATCAAATATGAAATTACACTAGGTGATGCTTCTCAAGTAAAATCTTTAGGAAAAAGTGTTGTATGTATTTTAACTAAACAAAATAAGAAAGACACACATGATTTCTACTATGTACCAAACTTGAAACACAATCTGATAAGTGTAGGAGGACAATTGACAGAACATGACTATGATGTCTTATTCAAAGGCTCAACAAGCTGAACTTTGGATAAATCACCCATTAGGAAACTAATTGCAAAAATCCAAATGACTAAGAATAAGATGTTTCCATTAAATTTGAGGAGTGTCAATTTGTCCCAGTCATATGCCCAAAATTTATCAAACACAGATGAGACTCTCTTATGTCATGCTAGGTTTGATCATATACCTTTTAAAAGTCTTAGTCTTGTTCAAAAACATGTAATGGTCAACGATCTTCCTATTTTGAATGAACATGACAGTGCATGTGAAAGTTGTATATTTGGAAAGAATAAGAGAGACAACTTTCCAACATCCTCCAATAGAGAAAAAGAACATCTAGAATCGGTTCACACAGACCTCCGTGGACTAATGCAAACCCAATCAATTGGTCGTAGTTTTTATTTTATGACCTTTATTAATGATTTTAGCAGGAAAATATGGATTTATTTTCTTAAAAATAAATCTGACACCTTCTCAAATTTTAGATATTTCAAAGGTGAAGTAAAAAAAATGAGTGGAAAGTATGTGAAGGTGCTTGGAGGAGGAGAATACTACTCAAAAGAATTTGCAGATTTTTACAGACATCAAGGCATCATAATGCAGACCAAAAACATATATACTCCACAGAAGAACGGAGTGGCTGAAAGAAAGAACCAGAACATCATGAACATGGCCAGCAACATGTTCAGAGTGAAGAACTTGTCCAATGATTATTGGGTTGAAGCAGTTTCATGTTCAATGTATATTCTGAACAAATATCCACAACTAGTGCTAAGGATAAACTACCTCAAGAGACATGGAGTGAATCTAAACTAAATGTGTCTCACTTAAAAAAAATTGGATGCATTGCTTTTGCACATATCCCTGAAGAATTGAGAAACAAACTTGACAACATGAGGGAAAAATGTATCTTAATAGGATACAATGAATAGTCAAAATCCTATAGGAATCATATTCTGCAAGATACCAGATATATAAAATATGCATAACAGAAATAAAATGCTAGAAATGGCAGAATAACAGTAAAATATCCAGCATAATCTTCACAATACACAGAAATGATATACGAATTAGCAATAGAAAAGCACTTCGATTCAGAAAGCAATGTTCACAGGCCTCTTCGAGGGGGAAACCTCCAGTCGAGCAGCACTCTGTTACAATAATCTCCAAGCTAGGGTTTTCATACCCTCGACCCTTATTTATACTAAATGTGTCTATTAAGAGAAGCATCTAGAGGAAGATC
>SNQJ01S0081315.1:848-12986 GCA_010110895.2 Picea sitchensis
GACAAAACAAGATACGACCACTTCCTACTCTATTGACATTAGCTTGAAAATAGATCTATCACTAAATGATAAGTTCATGTAACATCAAACACAAACTAGAAAGAAACAGGCCAAGCGTGTCATATTAATGAGAATAACGACAGTAGTATTACAATCGTAGATGCGAATGCGACAGCTTCGTCAAGTCCTCTTCGTCTAACCCTTGCCTGGAATATCCACAACCTGGATAACAACAGCTTCCTTGATCACTCTCCTTTGGTTGACTGTCAATTTCCTCCAAGATCATAAGTTTCATATGTTCAATTCTTCCTCCCCTTTCCACCATCATAGAGCCTGTTTATATAGATTGGGAGAGGCCTAACCTCTTGAGTTATGTTTAGAACCAGTTGGGGACCTTCTCCTTAGATCAGGGATCTTTTGATGAAACCGAGAATTCAAGCACAACTGCCTCCTAATCTCAAATGATCTCCCCCTTATTCTACTCAACGGGATAACAATTGACCCAGAATAGGGAGCGCCCCCCCAAAAGGGGTATCAGAGCGTTGTAGCACTCTTAGTGTGCCTTGGGAAAGCGCCAGCACTCTTAAGATGAGAAGCGCTCCTCCAGAAGGGCCTAAGGGGCATTATAACGCTCCTTGAATCATAGTAGAGGAGCGCCAACGCTTCTGCAGCTATAGTAGGGGAGCGTTCCCCTTCCAAATCAGTGTTTCAGGGTCCCTTTTAGGTGTCAAGAGCTATTTGATTCCAGTAGACCAGTTCTTGATCTTCAAATCAGTCATATGAGGTGTCATAAGTGCCTCCTTAGTGTCATTATCATGGCATTATGTCTGAACATTGTTTGCGACACTAATGATCAACTTGCGACACTTGCGAAAGTTGCAAGGAATATGCGACACTTACGACGATCGATAGGGATAATGCGACACTTATCCATCTGAGCAATTTTGACATGTAACGGTTATGTTTCCATGTATCCTATCCCTATCAATGGCTAGGATTCCCTTTGCAGCTCTAGGCTTTGAGGATTTTCCAGGAACCTCTCCATAGATCTCCCAAAGAGCCTGTATACAGGAGGTCCTCTCCTTCCTCCATGTATCACCTGTCGATCAACGGTGGATATTAACTCCAACCTTCAGGAGTTCTTGACTAAAGTAACCGAGAACTCAAACCCTCTGGAGTACCAAGTCTTTGGACCTTAGTATCTTGCACCACATTTCAACTGTAATCAATGGCGGAGATGGAATCCCTCCTTCGGGGCTTCAGGATTCCTAGACCCCAACTGGTTATGCCTTGAAACCTTCAGAATGCCAAGTCTGCGGACTACAGGATCTACTACCACATGTTCCCTCCCAATCAATGGTGAGGATTTAGTCCACTCTTCAAATATTTTGGGGTTTCACCTTCATCACACTTCATTCCTTCATAATGCCAAAATGGAAACCTAAGCACCAAGGGGGTGCTACGTGATAGAAAATAAGGTACAAAAACATGGCCCTATCTAACGATTGACACGTGTCATACACTAACTAGAACAAATGGTATTTGAAAAGAATGAAACAAGATGACATGTGGAAATCATCAAGTGTCTCCATGTCACCCTAGGTGACATCATCATGCCACACCACTCTAGTTCCTCACGAATTTGAGACTTCAGAACTTCAAAACTTCTCCACACTACACCATAAATCCCCCTAATGTCGAATCCCCAAATAAGATGATCTACGGGCATGTGTACTTACACATGAATGGTCCATATTTACTCTAGATTTTAGGACTTCAGAGGTTTTTTGTTGATCCCCGAACATCAGCCATTGACAATCGAAGATTTTCTTTTTATGAAACAAAAAGGAAACTTTACCAGAATATGTTGATCTTTGACCATCGGTCATCGACGATCGAAGATTTTCTTTTTCCAAAAAAAAGGAAACTTTAATAGAATATGCCAATCCCTGACCATCAATCAATGACAATCAAATATTTTCTTTGGTCGAAATTCAACCCTTCACCCAATTCGTTGACCCCTGACAATCGGTCGTCGACTATTTTTATTGGAAAACTTCCACACTTAGAATTTTTGACAAAATCATAGGTGAATTAAGTTCGTTGATCTCCCAGCCAAGATGATATTGATCATTGATTTTCTCCAACACCCTAAATGATAGAAATGAATAGGAACCCTCGATGTTCCTCATTTTTCAAATCATCGAATCAATCCTAGTTGTCGATTTGGTAATTTCGCCAAACTTTCTCCAGCGTTATAACAACCATTAAAATTTAAAAATTTTGACCTTCGAAGTCGAATTCAGCTCTGCAACCTATCGTTCGAATCCATTAATTTCTTATAAAATACTGGAATCATTCAAACTCAAATTGGTTCATGAATTTGCGGGATTTCACTCAAATAATTCCACCATTTTCTCCCAAATTCACACAGACATATAAAATTTGTGACAGTGAATCCTCTCAATTCGCACTTGTTCTAGCCCGTAACAGTCTGGTGTTTGAACCAGATGCTCTGATACCAATTTGTAACATCTGTAGCTACCCAAGCTAGGGAACACCACTACAATTCTACTATGTTACCAAATTGTAACATACCCAAACTCCCACAAGACGGGCATGCCACACCAAGAACACACCTCTTGGCTGATTTTGAATCTATGATAACAATTAATTAATAAAGAAGCATGAAATACATACATGCAATGATCAAGATTCATACCAAAACATAAAATACATGCACAATATACCATGCACAACATTAAATCGCAAGCATGCATATTATAGGTATGTTGGCACAGGGGCAGACCCAGGGTTCAATGTTTTAACAATGCACCAACAAAACCCTAATTACCGGCCCTTTCGACAACACCTGTGAAGAAGATGAAGTCTGACTCGAGGTAGAGTCAGGGGGGGTCGCAGGACTCAGATGTTTACAACCAAGCCGAGACACAGATATGTGATTACAACACTTAACAGAGAACTTAGCCAACAATATGCATTAGATTATGGTTCTCATTCACATTGTAGATTAACCCTTATTACAAATCAACATAGTAAAAATTAAGATCAAACACTTCCAATCACTCAACACATAGCATTAGCTCAGATCTAGCATTCATTCACACCATTAAAAACTAAGCTACAACATCAGATGTATTCATTATATATAACAACAACAACACTAAGAAAATAACCATATAACGACATCACACAAAGCAAACCAAGATGAAGGATATATGTGGTTCACCCCAGTGTGGGGATACGTCCACCAACTTCTTCTTCTTCTTTGTTGGTCTTCAATATTCTTACATTCATCTTCTCTTGTACACAAAGCCACAGAGCCTAAATCCATAGAGGATAGGAGATCTGCGAGATGCACACCAGATCCTCCTTCCTAAAACTAGGTCAAGGTACAGAGCCAACTCCTGCATAGTCTGTTCACACAAAGCAACTTACAAACAATTGCACTTACCTCTGCAAGCCCTAACACATTCTTGCACAAAGCCAACTGGATCTCTTACATCGCTTGCACTAATATTCTACTAGTCATTCACTAAGCCACTTAGTAACTCTCTCTTTCATCGCTTAGCTACTACTTATTTATATAATCACAAAAAGGCCTAATCATGGGTAAACCCATGGTCTGACATCCCTTAACCCATTACATAAACCCTAGTAAACCCCTTGTTGGGTCCAAAAAACATGTGAGATACTGTGATATCCGCTTTGCCTGGGTGCTCCATCTTCGACCAGCCTATCAAAGTCCCAAAAGTGGTCAAACATGACCAATGTTTCCTCAAAAATTGGTCAAGGGTCGACAGGCCCCCAACACTCAACCGTGACTCGTCCTGAGTCACTCAGATCTAGGTAATGCTACTTCAAAGGCCTCGAGCTTAGCTCAAGATGCCTCGAATTACTACTTCACCAAAGCTTCCTACTCGATGAACTCTTGAATCAGTTTCTCTATAACAGGCCCTTACAGGCGTTGTTCCATTGTTGTAACCATTTGATCTAACTGTGAGCCTTGTCCTTCAATTTCTTCAAAAAGAATCCAAGCTTCATCCTACACCGAATGGAGTCTCTGTGTAATCTTCGTAAGTCTACACTGGATGGAAACAACCTACTGTTGGACTATGCGTTGTTCCTATGATCTTTTCATCCTCTCGACTACAGTGATTAATTACATTTGTGCCTACATGGTGGATTCCTGCTACTACGTCTCCTGGAGTTGTGCTTCCAATTTCCTTAGCTCTGGATATTCTACGAGGAATTTGTAGGTATGTGCACTTCGATTACTCAATTGATTACCTTCTAAGGTTTGGGTCCTGATTCTCCCAATTGCACTCTTGGCTGCTTCCTCCCTCTGATGATACACTTCTTGCAGATTGCTCGACACTTCTTGGAGTTCTAACTCTGTTACTCTAGCTTGAAGCTGCTGAATGGCCTCAACTAGCTTCCCTACTTACATTTCAGCTGACTCTTCTTCCTTCTCTACCAAGCTTGGCACAGAGTGAATTTTTTTAGTCACTGCCTCCTTGATCGCATTCTACTCTATGAGAAGCTGGTCTTTTTCTTTCTGCATCTTCACTTTGTCCTCCTTGAACATCACTCGAATTTTATCTTTCTCTTTCTGCGCAACTTGAATTTGCTCTAAGACCTCCTCCTTTTCTTGCTTCAAGGCTTCCATAGCCTTTTCCTTCTCTTCTTGGACTCGATGAAGTTGAGCCTCTGTTGCATCTGCTAATCTTCATAATTGGGTGGGGACATCCCCCAATTATGAAATCTTCGATGAAGAATGTGCATTAGGTATTGCATATCTCGAATAGATGTCTTGTTGTATGTCTTTGAGATCCTTCTCTATTCTTTCATACATTTTTTCTTTCCTTTCTCCATGTCTTTGCAAGATGTCCTCTAAATCATCCTCCACTGCTTCGATGATGAGATCGACATCATCCACTGTGCATTCTTCAACTATGGATTATTGTCTCAGGTCTTCTTTCTTGCTGAGGGTTTCTATGGAGAAACCTTCCTTTATTCGATGTTTCGACCTCAGTAGGGTGGCCTTTCAGTGGTGTAACTTCAACTTTGTCTTTCATTTCTCCTTCTTCCCCTCCTTCTTCTTGGTTCACTTTTTCTCCTCCTCCTCCCGTGGATGATTCAGACCTACATTCCTTTGAGGCACCGTCCTCCTCATCAGTTTCTACGTTCTGCACTTCCTCCTTTTTTCTTCTTTTTCCTCGTGCTATCCTGTCCATCATGTTCAACCCAGGTGACCAAGGGACTTCCAATGATGTTGGGGTCAGAGAGTTCTGCAGCGTCAACTGGTACAAGGAACTCTGTTGGCCATTCTTTGGTGATGTCCTCCATATCTTCGTCAGTCAGTTTATAATAGGAGTGTAGCTCCTCCTTACTTTCACCCCTATGTGCAGTGATGTAGATAAAGTGTTGATCTACATCAAAATTTTCTAGCAGCCTGTACTAGTGCAATGTATTCAGGGTCATTCATGGAAATGCCTCATTGGCACGCTTTAGCTACTGGAATTAGGCATGGAAGACAACATTCGACTGCCACTGCTTCGACATGTCATTTGTGTACCACAAGGTGGAGAACCTTGCGACCAATGAATCTGATGGCTCAACATCTGGGAATGTTGCCCCTTCCAACATCTTCCAAGTGACAAAAGTGATTAGTACCAGTAACCAACTGAAATGGAATTCATAGCCTTGATCCTGTGCTTCACTCTAGTCCTTCTCGAGCTCATTTACAAGGTAACTCGCACAATTCATTTTCATTCCTTCTACGCACTTCCCTGCGAGGTCTACTATGAATCCTATGACCTGCGTCAGACGGTTCTTTCTGACGAGCTTGCCAGCTATAAGCTAATAGTCTAGGCAGACTGCGCCATCCTATATGGAGTCTACCTTGTAGCCTCGCTTGCCCTTTTCTACATCGCCATAGTCTTCCTTAATGCGTTGTGTCAGGGAGGGATCTGAAGTCTTCCCTGAGTAGAACTGTTGAGGGTCCGATCCTTGCATTCTCAGTTCTGTGATGAGGTGGATCAACACTAAATCCATAGTCACATGTCTTTCAAGCCATAGATAGCCTCCATGATAGCATGACAGGAGGAATTTAACACAAGAGTTAACCTCCTAGTGTCAGCTAAAGTGAGGGATCTTCATCACGTTTAGGATCGTTGATTGCGCGAGCTCCTTTATCTACAGCTAGGAGACTATGTGTGGTTTCTTCCAAGTCATCTTCATCAAATACCTATGTGGCACAAGCATCGCATAGTTCTTCCTGTCTCCAAGGTTAAAATCATTGTTCTTCAGGGCTGGGATGTGTCCTAACTGGGGTCCAACTACACGTATCCTCTTCGGTATGTACGCAGTTATCAACGTGTATTCAAAGTCACATAGGATATTGTCATGTCTAACTATCCTAGCCAAAGGTGGTATGTATTCAGGAAAGAACGACGGGATATACTTCACGTTAGCCAGATCCTCGCGGTGTTTTCTTTGCTTCTCAATCGTGGTTCGTCTAGAATGATGTCTAGTCGAAGGGGATGCTTGCAATCCTCCAGTCGATGACACCTGTATTCCTACAAACATGACTCTTTCAGCCATGAGCTCCAAACGAATCTCCTCCACATATTTCTCTAACGTGCTATGTTGGCTCGACATTCACTCTTGTAACCAAATAGATCGGGTAGGAGAACAGACAAGCGAGGTAATTAAATGGATGGTGAGGTCTATAAATCAAAATGTGGTATGCAATCGATTCTCTGTTAGCCCGGATATTATGGGTTGCAAAAAGTGGTCTAGGTGCAGCATCCAACGAGTTAAATAAGAAAGTGTCATAATGGATTTTTCCAATGGATAGGAATGCCTCAATCAATACGAATTAGTCCACTATGGCATGGTCTCAATGATCCAATGACGATCTTTCCCTCAATAACTTCATTTTCTAGTTTTTCTGGGGTGTTATTCTAACGGTCGGGGTGCCTCCAATGGTCATATCACTTCGCTGTGGCGAAGTTCCATTCTGTGTGGTTTTGTTATTCCGGTGAGGCTCAAGTTCTACAGATCTATCTCCTAAGAAGTCTTCTCTAGATATTTCCGTAGTTTCTCTAACTTGGCTTTCTTCTTACTGAGCTTTCTTGCCTTCTTTCCTATGATCCGAGTCTCTAGATTCCTCTTTCCTTTTCTATTCTTATTTGTTCTTAGCATAGTGACTTCGCGTTGTTGATGTTCTTTCAAAGGGTTCATAGATAATACCTCTTTTCTTACTAGGTCCTGGGTGGAAATACTTTCTTCTTGCATGGATAGGTCCTTTAAACCTTCCTACGCTCTTTCAACTTTGACAACTACTTCTCTTCCATTATGCTACTTCGACTCAAATTCTTGTTATTCTAACAGTTGATCTACTCTTCTAGCTATGAGATCCCTTAGTTCTTTCTTTTTCTGTTCTATAGCTTCCTCCTATGTTTTCCTTCTAATATGATCTTTCTCCACCCAAGCCTTTCCTAATAAAAGTGGAAAGGAGGCAATGTTCTCAAAAAAACTAATAACTTCAAATTCTTCTTTAGTCGATGTCTCATGAACAATCATAGGTATATTATTAACTCTTCCACATACGGTTATCATTTTTCCTTTAAAAAATCCTATCCTTCCTAATGAAGGTATCATAGCAGGCTTTCCCAAAATTTCCCAAGTGATTTTTGGCATAATAATCATGTGTGTTTCTTGATCTAATACACAGTCTATGTCGAAGTCTTCTATTCTTGTGACTATGCATTGATTTTCTTTCAAGATCTCTGGTAAACTTATGTCTCTGTGATCATCCATTGCTTCTTTTAACTGTATTAACATAGTCTCTAATTCCTTTTATGTATGATTCTTTAACATATTCTTAGTCTCTTGACCTTCTTTATAGTTTTCTTGTCTCATGTTCATGTTTTCAACTTTACCAATCATTCTTGGGAAATCCTCAACCTTATGACCAATAGCTTTACAACAAAGACAAATATGACCTATACCAAGGCATTCCTTAGCAACATGTCCTGGTGTTCTGCAATTATAACACAGTGTCAATCCTCTCTTTATTTTAAATGATCCCTAGCCTCTCCTATACTGTGCACTAGGATCACAGTGATGGACCTGCAATCTACAAAAATTCTTTCTAGGTTCCTGCATTCACTTATTAGTCCAAAAATTCTTTCTATGCATAGGAATAACATATTTTTCTTTGTTTCTATCAAATTTATTCAGATCAACTCTTTCTTCTAACTGTGCCCTAGTTTTCAGACTAGGACAAAATCTATCAAACATACCTAGATTCATTCTTCCGAAGCAAAAATTTCCACTTATCTTACCTTTACCAGAGCACAAAGCCTTAAGATATTACCTCTTTTCTTTATATTGGGTTCCTTTCTTAGTACACAGTTTCACAATTTAAATAGAATACTGCGCACTACAGCAACAGATCTACGAACAATTTTTTTTTCTTCAGTTCCCATCAATCATAGTTTCAGGTCCCGACAATAGAACCATTTGTTGGCACAAGGGTAGACCCAGGGTTCAACGCTTCAACAACGTACCAACAAAACCCTAACTACCGGCCCTTTCGAAAACACCTTCGAAGCATATGAAGTCTCACCCGAGGTAGAGGCATGGGGTTTGCAGGACTTAGGTGTCTACAACCAATCTGGGACACAGATCTATGATTACAATACTTAACGGAGCACTTAGCCAACAATATGCATTAGATTATGGTTCTCATTCACATCGCATATTAACCCTTATTACAGATCAGTGCAGTAACAATCAAGATCAAACACTTCCAATCACTTGCCACATAGCATTAGCTCATATCTAGCATTCATTCACACCATTCAACACTAAGCTACAACATCATATGCATTCATTATACATAACAAAAACAACACTAAGAAAATAACCACATAACGACATCGCACAAACCACACCAAGATGCAGGATGTACATGCTTCACCCTGGTGTGGGGCTACGTCCACCAACTTCTTATTCTTCTTTATTAGTATTCAATATTATTACATTCATATTCTCCTATGCACAAAGACACAGAGCCTAACTCCGCAGAGGACAGGAGATCTGTGAGCTGTGCACCAAATCCTCCTTCCTAAAACTAGGTCAAGGCACAGAGACAACTCCTGCATAGTCTGTTCGCACAAAGAAACTTACAAACACTTGCACTTAGCTCTACAAGCCCTAAAACGTTCTTTCACAAAGACAACCAGATCTCTTACATCGCTTGCACTAGGATTCTACTAGTCATGCACTAAGCCACTTAGTAACTCTCTCTTTCATCGCTTAGCTACTACTTATTTATATAATTACAAAAAGGCCTAATCATGGGTAAACCCATGGTCCAAAATCCCTTAACCCATTACATAAACCCTAGTAAACCCCTTGCTGGGTCCACAAAACAAGTGACATCTCACGATCTCTTCTTCACCTAGGTGCTCTATCTTCGACCAGCTAGTCGAAGTCCCAAAATAGGTCAAACACGGCCAATGTTTCCTCAAAAATTGGTCAAGGGACAACCAGGTACAATATCAATTATAATAATTTGATACACTGGGTAAATAAATACACAAGAAAAAGAAACCATAACAGAGAGCATTTATCTTTTATAAAAGAAGACACCAACTGGATGCAGACCAAGGACGTTCCACCTAATTGTAGACATCGTTGTTCCAAGATTACCTATAACCATAACATGGATTCTCCTTTTGGTTCCAGTGGCTAGTTGAACCAAACTTGATTTCCCAAGATTACTTTTCTCCAAATGTAAACTATCCACTATTTTAGGATCAATGTAATAATAACTTACTCCTAAATCAATTAAAATAGCAACAAACTGAGTTATCATCTTACCTTCCACCTCGATCATGTTGGATTGGTATTCTGCTTGTCGATCATCTAAGGATGCATAAATCCTTCCCATTTCACTATTGTAGCCTCTTGGATGTTGTGCATAGTCTTCACTTTGTCCTTTATGTGTGGGTAGTCTTTGTACAAGTGATCTTCTTTTCATCCCCAACATTGGATTGATGGTCTTCCCCTTTTTCCCAAGAATTATTCTTTCCTAGAATCATCTTTAGCATACTGATATTGATGATTTTTATTAGGCTCATTCCTATTGAAAGGAGGCTCGAATCCCTTCCTCCTCTGGTCAGACTTTTCCTTCTTCTTGTCCTTCCAAGATTTCTGCATGGACTCTCTTCCTTGGCCTTACTCATACAAGTATTTATCCTTACTGATGGACTCAATCAAGGTCTTGGGCTCATCATACCGAATCTTTTATTTATAAAAGGTTGGAAGTCCACTCAAAAACCTCTATATTTTCACCTTTTCATTGTTTATAAAGACAACATATTTTAAAAAACCCAAGAAATTCTTCTCATATTCTGCCATGGTCATGATTCCCAGCCTAAGTTCAAATAACTCTTGCATTTTCTTTCCATAAAAATTCTCTGAGAGGTACTCCTTCTGGAAATACTTCTTGAATTTCTTCCAAGTGATCATATTCTCATTAATATGTTCAACTTGCTTCAGTTGATCCCACCACATAGCATCTTTCCCATGTAAGTGTTAGGTGGAAATTAGGGCTTCTATATTGGATGAGTAATTATGCAATTCGAAATATCTCATGAGTCCAAGAAACCATGCTTCAACATCATCTTCCCTTTCTCTTTCACCATCGATTGTCTACCTCATGTCTCCTTCTTTGGTCCCTAACAAGAGACACCTCTAGACTGCATAAGAAATATTCATAGGCATAAAACGTTCTCTCTAAGTAAGGAGGTCAGTGGTGTCTATGATCTTTGCTAGCACTTTTGGAATAATCCGCTCTTCCACGATCATCTCTTCTTTCATGGCACTTTCCTTCTTCCTCTTGCTTTGAGCCATTCTTGGATTTACATTGAAACTGACTTAATCTTTGCAACACTCGATCATTTATCTAACTTTTTTCTCTCATCAACCTCTCATTGTCTACCTTGTAGCTCTGAACTTCTATTTTCAAGCTCTTCACAGTTTCTAGCAATGTTTATTGCTCCCTTAAGCCCTTTCATCTCTTGGACTCTATCTCTTAATTTCCAATTTTGTTATTCTAGACTTCGACCTCTTTATCATGGATGGAGGCTCCCTCACCTTTTTCCATGTCTTCAATATGCATTCTGAGCTGATATACTTAAATCCCTTAATTCTGCAAAATGTGCAAGTGACCATTTTGTCAGAATTAAGTATGTGATAAACAAAATTGTTAATAATGCTACAGGTCCTGTTGACAGGCGAAATTGACCGTCCGTCAACTGGGAGAGTGGAACCGGTCCGGGGTTGTCTAAATAACCCAAGCCGTTTGGAATGGACCACCCTGACGATTTTAACGACTCCGTTGGCCACTCTAAGGTCTTCTATGAAAACCAAAGAGAAAATTGATCTGAGCTATGTAATCTAAACAAACTAAACTAAATAAAACTAATAAAACAAACTAAAATTAAATTAAAACTAAATATAACTATTCTAACTACTACATACAATCCACTAATTACTATTTTAATAACTCAAATCAACTATCTAATTATCAGCTGCAATATTACTTATTCACAAATGTACACTATAAACAATCAACAGATTTAATTAAAACTTGCAAAACTCATGTATTTTCTGCCCTAAGACAGCCAAGAATCTCTTTTTGATTTTTATATTTTATGAAAAATAAATAAACATTACTGAAATTAAACAATCTAATATAAATCTAATTAAACTTATATCTATATTAAACTACTTAATAAAAACAATAAACAATGTACTAGTTGACCTAGAAACGCTCCAAGTCTGCCCTGTGTGTGATGACTTCTAAGCTGGTTGGAGGAAGAAATTCAAACCGTTTAGTCCTTAAGCTTCTCGTAAACGATCCAACTATGCTGCTCTTTGAAGTGTTTTACAGGACAAACAAGACATAAAAGAGAATCATAACAATCTTCTGATGATAAATCTCTGCAATAAGGGAAACCTATTATGCATAAAACTTATATGTAACAATTCAATTTATGAAGAAGACAAAGCTATCATTCACTAAAATGAATTAAT
>SNQJ01S0081315.1:13103-35472 GCA_010110895.2 Picea sitchensis
ATACAAAACTTGAAACAAAATGTTGATATATTGAAAAGCAAAAGCTATGACAAAACATCAATTATGCTCCAGTCTGTAACAAAACTCCATATCCTTGTTTTCCCACAACTGAGGATGATGATTATTACAAAAATCATAAGTATTTATAAGTCTCTTCACAAGGTAAAACTTCCTTGTGGATAATATCAAAATGAATTACATAATCTAGGAAAAATCCCCAAAATCTGATTCAAACTTAACAACCTAAGATAAAACCAAATCTAAAATATCTCCTAAACTGTTACAGCATACCCATTTGATCACTGCAATTCGTATGTACCTGAAAGGAGGCAAAAATAAACAAGTTTAAAAGATATTTTGTTAATAAAATGGTAAAAATTTGATCATGTAGACTAGCTACAGAATCAGCTGATTCTGTAGCTAGTCTAATTTGAGAACATACATGTTTTAAATCAATTAAAACTAACAGAAATATATTAAAACAAATATTTGATTACTAATTAAAAACAAAGCAAATCATTTAAATCACAACAAACCAAAACTGTTATGCTAATTTAGAGCAAACAAAATCTTAATTGAATCTATTTTAATCAAAACAAAAATCAAATAAATCTTTGGTATGAATGCAAAAAAATTCATCCATATAGAGGCAAAAAATCCTACATCCATTTGTTTTGCATATCAATAAATCCATCTAGAATTGATTGTAGGGAATTAAGGATGAAAAAATCTTGCCACCAATAGTGCTCATCAGTTTGCATAGGGCTTCTACATGCTCGGTATCTGGATTTTGGTACTCTCCAAGAAATTTCTTGATGCATTCATGCGTTATTCTTACAATCAACATGCTTCCTTTGTAAAGCTCACTTATAAACCGTATGTTTCCTAGCATTCTTCTGTGCATTGCAACCTTTTTCTCCTCTCTTTCCTCTCCTGAAATCTTTAAATCGCTATCCCCTGCATTCCTATCAGCTTATGCCTGCTCCATTTCATCCCTTTCAAATTTTTCCTGACAATTGTTCATGAGTTCTCTCTTGTATATAACTTTTTCATTGTCTTTATAAAATTCAGGAAATTCGGCAACTAATTGGACACAAAAATTTTCATACATTTCACAAAATGTTGGCTCCATCAGGGCTTTGTCAAAAATCTGAGATATCACTCCAGTAAGACAAAGTGCAGAATCAATGTTCACTTCTTTGACCTGTACAAAAAGTCTATCTGAGTTTTGAGGTGTTAATTTGTTAAGTATTGATTTTATCTTTCTTTGTTTGGTAATCACACTGGTAGAATATCTGACCCATTTGGTGGGTTGTCAAGATCTGTATTACTGGCATGATCCAAACCAAAAATGTCAACTTGAATAAAAAAACACTACTCACAGTCTCCACTAGGGGTATAATCAAAACCACTGCACTCCACGTTTTCATAAGCATAAATTTGAGTGCAAGATCCACCATTATCATCTTCTTCATTCCTAAAATCGGCAAATTGATTTGTACAATCAATTACAGCAATTTCAGAGACAGATCCATTCCCAAGGGTTCCTGAAACGGTTCTGTGTGCTTCTTTCATTTCACCTTTGTGACCTGAATCAAACTCCAATGCTGATCCACCTGGTAGATTAGCAGATTCTTTTTGAATACCCTATTGTAGATTCTTTGTTCATTTTTCTAGAAACAGAGTAATCTCCTGCTTGAAACCCATGAGAATTACCTGAGGTTCTATCTTGTCGACATGTAACTCTTTTAGAGCACACTTCTCTCCACTGCAGTTGTGGCTGACAAGAATCAACTACATTTTCCCCATCAATCCTTGCATCATTCAAGCATCTGCGATCATTCATATAAATATGTCTATTTCCTTTCTTGTCTTGTCTCTGCAACATATCTCTGGATTGCAAATGTTCGGCATTATTTTGAGTCTTCCAACCAAGAGCATCATAGCCATCAAAGCCCTCCAATTCTTCTGTGCAGGAACTTGTCCAACTATCACAATCTTCCTCTCTGATATTTAGATAAGACCGTCCAGGCCATCTAATCTTTCTGATTTCGAGGTCATCAAAACCAATACTCAACAACTTGTGTCTGTAAGCTTGTACTTCACACTCAAGAGCAACAATTTCCTCGTCTTTCCTATGTATGAGATCTTCAAAATATGTCAAAGATTCCCGATCATGAGCGAGTTTTTCTTTAGCCAATCTTTTGTATTGATTTGTCTCTAGACGCACAACAACTTGTATCCTGGAAAGAGATTAAACCTCCCTTTCTTTGCTGCTATATAATCAGGATTTGTATACCTCCCAGTCAAAGCCCCATCAGCCAATGGAGAATATGCCAATAGACCAACATTAGAATTTTGAGGCATGCACACCTCCATCAGATCAACTTCAAAATGACACCGTACTAGCAAACTGTAACTGTTTTGTATACTGATGATTTTTGGTAAACCTTCCAGCTTTGCAGCATTAACAAACTCCATACTTCATAAGATGTTTCAATAGAAACACCAATATACCGTACCTTTCCTTCTTGAATAATCTCTTGAAATGCCTTCAATTCCTCAATAAATGGCACACTTTCCCTCCACTTTGAAGGATCATATGAGAACTCGCCCAAAAGTGTCACATAACGATCAGGCTAATGGATTTGCAGCAAGTTAATGTAATCTGTGTCGAGACGCTTTAAGCTCTTTTCCACACTTTCTTTAATGTTAGTAGCATCAACGCGTAGTATCTCTTCATTATCATGCAGGTAGTTGGATTGTGTTTTCTTCTTGAGGCCACAAAATCATTGACAATGTCTCATTTCAACCGTGACTTGAGGGAATTCTCAACAACATCTATACGATCAATGCCCAACTCTGAAAAATTGGCGTGATCTGCGTGTTGTGCGATTTATGATTGGAGGTCGAGGATAATTGCATAACATTATATTCCCACTATATTCTTCTCACCCAGATAGCAAAGTATACAAGGTTCGCACAAGAGAATTCAATCTCTCTATGCCCTCCAGGTCGTCCAGGGAAACCACAACCTCTCATCCCGGTTGCAGATCATTTTGAGTTTATATCCAGGCTGACTTATTACATGAAATTTTCAAATCCGGTCTCTAAACTCGTACAATCCTCCAAACAACAGTAAAAGTATAGATGGGAAACCCTAGAAATGCCAGAAACTTTCAAAGGTCGTATAAATATAAAGAGGTATCCAGATCTTAATTTCTTCCTCTTTATGCACCAATCCTAGCTCTGAAAATGTCAAACCATATTAAAAAATGACCAAAGTTACCTCAGTACGATTTATGAATCTAAGGAAACCATCATATTAGCGAGCATGAGCATGGCAAGTGAGGAATAGCTTAATTCCTGGTAAGGAGGCAGGCGTTTATAGCTGTAATATCCCCTATAACACAGCTCAACAATTATATCAATTGGCAGACCAATGAACAATGGTAAGTGCATTCGCAATCAATGTTATACCAAAGTTTTTAATCTACCAACAGTCGAATTGAAATCAATACCAAACTCAACTATGCGCCAATGTAACCACCGATATCCATAGCTTAACCAATGTGTCGATATATGTAACCAACATACCAATAGTTACTTATTTTGATATCATAAGCAACCAGTAGTAATAGATATATTAAACCAACATATAATGGTTACAAAAATAGCCATAGGCATTATATTAAGATATCCATATATCTTATGAAACCAAGGTTGAGTAGGCCAACTAAAGAAGCCAATCCAAATGTTAATGCATTGCAAACTCAATGAAACAATCTGTCGATATAAGCAAATATTAATGCATTGCAAATTCAATGAAATCCAATCACACAATCGATATAAGAATGTCCAATGAGTATACCAATGCGTGCGAGTGTTATACCATAATGTTCAAACATCCGACATGAAGTTCAAAACCCAAAATCATGTATTTGCCAATGCATTAATCAAACGTTTAACCAAGGTGTCAAATTGATATTACATAAAATTGATATGCCAAGAGCTATGATAAGGATCAACAATAAGAATCACAAAAGATAAATCATGACCCCCATGCAATTCAATGAATTAATGTTTAGGCAAGTCATAAAATGCGAATCCAAAGGCTAAATGTCTTCAATAAAACTGAGTTATATAATCCATCGAAGTATGAAAACCGATCAAAGGATATTGCCGATCATGTAAAGATCAATAAAAAGATAGGCGCAATAGCATAATGACACAAAAGGTATTGGCAATTCAGATAATGATTGAAATGTGACCTCGAAAGGAGAAATTTCCATGCTTACAATCGTGAAGACTTAGCGAAGACAAATTTGCAAAAGTCTCAAGAAATGAAAGTTTCGTCTATTTGGAAAATGTGACGAAAAACTTTATGTT
Organism: Picea sitchensis; assembly: GCA_010110895.2. Classification (NCBI taxonomy): domain Eukaryota; kingdom Viridiplantae; phylum Streptophyta; class Pinopsida; order Pinales; family Pinaceae; genus Picea; species Picea sitchensis. Next base: position 17,493 of record SNQJ01S0081315.1, read on the forward strand.
CGCAAGACATAGGTGTAGGCAGCTTACAAGAAAATGGAAAAATGTTAATTGGCTGCCAACAGGTCCTTATTTTGTTCAAATCATGAGGAATTATATATAAATAACACTTCAATGTTATCCATGGGCCCATACAGAGATCAATTCTACACAGACTCTTCCTTCAAACCACTTTCCCATGTGACCATGGCTCAAAATGGTCGGCCAAATACTTCCTAGTGCTTTTTTGTGCTAGAAATACTATATTTGAGATCATTTGGTTTAAAATCGATTGAGGGATGCGATTGATGGTCAACAAGAGATCCAAGACTCTCGAATTCAGGAGTTCTAGGTTGTCCACACTCTCAACTCTTTTGGAGTGCCAAGTCTCTGGAGCGTAGGATCTGTTGCCATGTATCATGTCTCGATCAACGGCTAGGATTTCCTTCACAACTCTAGGCTTTGGGGATTTCCAAAGAACCTCTCCACATATCTCCCAGAGTGTCAAAATACCGAAGTTCCTCTACTTCATCCATATATCACCTACGGATCAATGGTGGATATTAACTCTGACCTTCAGGAGTTCTCGAATAAAGAAACCAACAACTCAAATCCTTCAGAGTACCAAGTCTCTAGACCTTGGGATATTGCACCATGTATCAACTATAATAAATGGCTGAGATGGACTCCCTCCTTCAATAATTTGGGAGTCCTCGACCCCAACTGCTTATGCCTTGAATCCTCTTGAGTGCCAAGTCTTCGGACTATGGGATCTACTGCCACATGTCCCCTCCCGATCAACGATGAGGATTTACTCTAGTCTTTAGAGCTTCCGTGGTTTCACCTTCATCACAATTTGTTCCTTCAGAATGTTGAACTAGTGAACCAAGCACCAAGGGGGTGCTACATGGTAGAAAATAAGGCACGGAAACATGGCCCTATCTAAAAGTTGACACATGTCATATACTAATTAGCACGAATGGTCTTTGAAAAGCATGAAACATGGTGACATGTGCCAAGCATTGATTGTCTCCATGTCACCCTAAGTAATGTCATCATGCCATGTCACTCTAGTGCCTCATGAATTTGGGACTTCAAAACTTCAGAAATTCTCCAGACTACGCCACAAATCCCCCAAACGTCGAATTCCCGAATAGGATGATCTGCAGACATGTGTCCTTTAACATGAATGGTCCATATTTAATCTAGAGTTCAGGAATTGAGAGGTTTTATGTCGATCCCCAAACATTGTCCATCGGTGATCGAAGATTTTCTTTGTCTGAAAAAAAAGGGAACTTTACCAAAATCTATTTATCCCTAACCATCAGTCATCGACGATCGAAGATTTTCTTTTTCCAAAAAAAAAGGAAACTTTATGAGAATCTTCCAATCCTCGACCATTCTTCATTGGCAATTGAAGATTTTATTTGGTCGATCTTCAACCCATTACCCAATTCGTCGACCCCCGACCATCGACCGTCAATGATTTTTATTGGCGAACTTCCACACTTAGAATTTTTGACAAAATCATAGGTGAATCTGGGTCGTCGATATCTTGGCAAAGATGATCTCGACCGTTGATTTTCTCCAATTCCCCAAACAACAGAAATGAATAGGAACCCTCGATGTTCCTCATTTTTCAAATCATCGAATCAATCCCAATCGTCGATTTGGTAATTTCACCAAACTTTGTCCAGCATTATAGCGGTCATTAAAATTCAAATTTTTTGACCTTATAAGTCGAATTCAGCTCCGCAACCAGCTTTTCGAATCCATTAACTTCTTAGGAAATCCTGTAATCATTCAAACTCAAATCTGTTCATGAATTTGGAGGATTTCACTCAAACGCTTCCACCATTTTTCCCCAAATTCGCACAGAGATATAAAATCTGTGACAGTGAATCCTCTTGTTTCACACTTGCTCATGGCCCGTAATAGTCTGGTGTTTGAACCAAAAGATCTGATATCAATTTGTAACATACGTGGCCACCCAATCTATGGAACGCCACTACAATTCTACTATGTTACCCAATTGTAATGTACCCAACCTCCCACAAGACAAGGATGCCACACCAAGAATTCACCTCTTGGATGATTTTGAATCTCTGATAATAATTAATTAATAAAGAAGCATGAAATAAATACATGCAATGATCAAGATTCATACCACAACATAAAAGACATGCACAATATACCATGCACAACATTAACTAACAAGCATGCATATTATAGGTGCAATCTTAGTTATAATAATTTGATACGCAGCAGAAATAAATACACAAGAAAAATAAACCATAATAGAGAGCACTTATATTTTATAAAATAAGACACCAACTAGATGCAGACCAAGGATGTTCCACCCAACCGTAGACATTGTTGTTCCAATTCTCAAAAACAATGTCATCCACGAGCCAGGGCTATGAACCCACAAGCACGGTTCCAGAGTGTTACATGGCTTCCCAAACTAGTGAGCACTCAAGCTCTCACAGGATTCTCCAGCACTCACATTAGTCCAATTACCCAACTCACTTCTACCCAGCCTACGCCACCCAAGAGAATGGAGCTCCACCCTTCTGTTCCACGTAGAACCTTAGGAAGTCCCTCTCCTTCCAGGGATCCAGTGTAGCTGGTCTAGAATCTCCATGATCGCACTCTCAGGACTTGCATTTGTGATCAAATTTGAACATAAGCCAAGCATATCAAATGTGTAGGCCTCCAATCATGGATGGGTTACACTAGAAATCTCTACAACCAACAATCGTGGTTGTTCTTCAACATGTCATCTTCATTTCCCAAGACAAGACATGAAGTGAGGAAAGGTGAGTGAGTGAATGAATGAATAGAGTACAGACTCCATGAGAAAGGATTAACAATGAACAATCGGGTGAATGAGTGCATGAGACGAGGAGAAAAAACACTAGAATGGGGACGGGAATGACAGTGGGTGAATGGCCAAAATCAATGAGAGAGTTATCCAACCGGGGAACCCCTTCCACAGACCAAGGATGTTTTTTTGTAATTCGTGGGGATCAAGAACCTCTTGGCGTTCCCCCAAGATCTCATGTAACTGATTCCCCCCACATTACTCAAAATGGGTAATATAAAATAAATAATCACTTAGCACCTCAAGCCCCCTCTCTTATGGAATCATATCCCCCTATAAATATAGTCCTTATCTATCTAGCAGCCAACGATGTATTTATTTTTAATAATGATGAAAACATTACATTTCTTAGGAACATTGGCCTTTTCATAATTGTTTGGGCACTCTAGCCTCTTAGCAATGTAAAAATACATTATTTAATATGGGGGTTTAGAACCCGAGGTCTTACATGGCCTCCTCAAAGTAGTCAAAGGTTCATTCTTCAAAGAGGAAGTATTTTAATCTTGGATATTTCTATGAATATTCACAAGGGAAGAGGCGGTGTTTTCCTACACTTGAGATTATTTCTTACCTCTTACCCTCTTCTATGAGGGATCATGCAGTATTATTTTGATCTCTCATCTCCTCTCATCCCTCGACAGATAGTGAGTCTTTATGCACCAATGAAGATTAGCCTTCATCTACATATAGTAGCCCTCTTCAGAGATGGATTGATCATTCTTGTGGCTACACGTTTAGGCGGGATAATTATCCTGATGGTTTCTCTTTCCAGCAGGATTTCCTCCCCCCCACCCATCTTCATGATTTTAATTTCATGATCCATTATATGTGTGTTTATACTCATGATTATTGTGTTCTTGACTTATCTTTGTTGTAATATATGATTAAGTACACAAGGTTATACTTTGATGAGATGATCAAATGGTTGTCTGGTTTTATGACTTGACCTGACATCATCCAACACCTCATATTCAGGTCCCCAAGGCTCTAGGTAAGTAGGTAAGTTATTTTGGTTCCCTCCATTTTCATCTTCGTTGCTCACAATAGTTTAGAAGCATCTCATTTTCATTTTTCTCTACTTGCACAAGACGTGCATGCCACACCAAGAAAACACCTCTTGGATGATTTCTAATCTCTGATAACAATTATTTAATAAAGAAGCATGAAATACATACATGAAATGATCAATATTCATACCACAACATAAAATAAATGCACAATATACCATGCACAACATTAACTAGAAAGCATGCATATTATAGGTAAAATCTCAGCTATAATAATTTGATACACAGTGGAAATAAATACACAAGCAAAATAAACCATAACATAGAGTACTTATTTTTTATAAAAGAATACACCAACTGACTGTAGACCAAGGACATTCCACCCAACCGTAGACATTGTTATTCCAAGTCTCAACAACAATGTCACCCGCAAGCCAAGGTTATGAACCCACAAAGACGGTTCCAGAGTGTTACTTGGATTCCCAAACCAGTCAGCACTCCAGATCTCGCATGCTTCTCCAACACTCAAAGAATTAATCTAAGTACCCAACTCGCTTCTACCTAGCCTGCACCACCCAAGAGAGTGGACCTCCACCCTTCACTGCCACCAAGTCCCTCAGGTATTCCCTCTCCTTCGAGGGCTCCAGTGCAACTGGTCCAAAATCTCCATGCTGAGACTCTCAGGACTCGCAATTGTGATCAAAGCTTAAAACAAGCCAGGCATCTCAGATATGCAGGCCTCCAATCATGGTTGTGTTACACCAACAATATCTACAACCAACAACCATGGTTTTTCTTCAACAAATTGTCTTCCTTTCCCAAGCCAAGACATTGAATGAGGAAATGTGAGTGAGTTAATGAAAAAATGTAGTACAGACTCCCTGAGAGAGATTGAACAGTGAACAATTGGGTGAATGAGTGTGTGAGGTGACCAGCAACAACACCAGAATGGGGATGGGAATGAGAGTGAGAAAATGACCAAAATGAATGAGAGAGTTAGCAAATTGGGGAACCCCTTCCATAGACCAAGGATGGGTTTTTGTAATTCATGGGGATCAAGAACCTCTTGGCCTTCCCCCAAGAGCTCACATAACTGATTTCACCCCCATTACAGAAAATGAGAAAAATAAAATAAATATGCACTTATCCCCTCAATACCCCTCTCTTGTGGAATCATATCCCCCTATAACTCTATTCCTTGTCCGTCTAGCAGCCAACGATGTATTTAATATTAATAATGATCAAAACATTACATTTATTAGGAACACTGGCATTTTCATAATTGTTTAGGCACTCAGGCCTCTCAACAATGTAACAATACATTATTCAATATGGGGGTTCAGAACCCGGGGTGTTACATCCCCTCCCCCTTATTTTGGCACTGCCCTCAATGCATATACAAAACAAGAATAAAAATTTGAAAATTTGTTCAAAATGTTGTGGGTACTCTTCCTGCATGGCATCTTTATGCTCCCAGGTAGCATCTTCAGGACCGTAGTAGCTCCACTAAAATTTTACCATCTCTATAACTTGATTACATAGCATTTTGACCTTTTTGTCTAGTATTCGGATTAGTTGGACATGAAAGTCTCCCCTTGTCTCTACCTAAATCAGATGCCAATCAATAACATGGTGAGGATCATGTACATATTTATTTAGTAAAGAGACATGAAATACATTAGGCACATTCATGGAAGCAAGGAATGCAATCATGTATGCAACTAGCCCTATTCGAATATCTCAAATGGACCACAGAATCTGGATGCCAGCTTTGTACAACTACCCAACTTCAAAGAGATCTTCTTGGGCTTTACTTTCAAAATCACATGCTCTTCTACTTTAAATTCTCTTATTTTCCTATTCTTGTTGGCATAAACCTTGTGTTTATCTTGCGTTGCCTTTAAATTCTTCTTAATCTTAACCATCTGGTTTTCCATTTCCTTGAGAAAATTTGGCCCTAGCACCACTCTATCTGTTGGGTTGTCCCAGCTTACTGGAGTACTTCATTTTCTACCATACAAGGATTCAAATGGGCTCATCTTTAATGAATCTTGATACCCATTATTCTAGGAAAACGCAACTGAGTGCAAGTAATATTCCCACTTAGATGGCTTATCCATCACATACATTCTTAACATGTCTTCAATTACTCAGTTCACCCTCTCTGTTTTCCCATGTGACTGCAGATGGTATGCTGTGCTAAAGTTCATATTTGTACTAGATACTTTGAATAATCCTTTCCATAAATTTGAAGTAAACTCTGTGTCTCTGTCTGAGACAATTGTCCTAGGTATCTCATGGAACCTATAAATCTCCCTCATGTAAATTTATGCGATATTAGTTGTTGTATGAGTTGTTTTTACAGGAACAAAATGAGAATCCTTTGTCAATTTATCAACCACTACCATGATAAAATCATTTCTTCTTCTTGTCTTGGGAAATTTAGTTATAAATTCAATGGTTATCACTTCCCATTTCTTCTCTGGAATTGGTAATGGTTGTACCAAACCCATTTGGTTTCTATGCTCAGCCTTCACTTTCTGACATTCCATACATTTGGTGATGTAATAAAAAACATCCTTTTTCATTCCCAACCAAAAGAACTGGATTCTTACTTCTGTAATTATATTCTGGTAACCAAGATGTCCAACATATGGAACATTATGTATTTCCTTTAATACCAAATTATTAAGTTCTCTGGAACTAGGAACATAAGTAGTCCAGTTCCAGAGAACTTTCTATTTTTATGTAGTTCTAGAGAACTTTCTATTTTTACGCAGTTCCAGAGAACTTTCTATTTTATACATAAGTAGTCCATATTCCTTTATGCCATACTATTTCACTTTCTATTGTACATCTCCTTGATGTAATCTTTCCTTTACCTATAGGTAATGTTGATCTGTAACAACAACATCTAAAAATTTTCTCTTCAATTCTGACTGATGCATACTGACAACTGTACATTACATGAGATTCACTCTTCTACTAAGTGCATCGATAACTTTATTTTATTTTCCTTTGATATGCTTTATATCAAACTTGTATTCACTTAAAAATTCTAGCCATATTTTTTTCCTGGCATTCAAAGTTGGTTATTCAAAACGATACTTTAGACCACCGTGGTCTGTTGTTAATTCAAATCTCTTTCCCATGAGATACTGCCTCCACATATTCAATGAGTGAACAATGGAAACAAGATACAAATCATGTGTGGCATAATTCCTCTCATTATATTTAAGCTTTCTGGACTCATAACAAATGACATGTCCATTTTTGGTGAGGACTCCACCAATTCCTTCCTTGCACGCATCTATACATACCACAAAATTCTCATTTGGGTCAGCAATCTTCAAAATAGGTGCACTAGTATGTAATTCCTTCAACGAATTAAAATTTTCTTCACATTTTGTTATCCATTCATATTTAATTCCCTTCTTTTGCAAAGAAGTGATGGGATGAGAAATCTTAGAGAACCCTTCTATAAATCTTCTATAGTAACCAGCTAATCGCATAAAATATATGACTTCTAAAACATTCTTGGTTGTTGGACATCCTTTAATGGCTTGAATCTTCTAAGGACCTACTGCTATACCCTGTTCTGAAATAATGTTCCCCAAGTAATGAATTTGTTATTGATAAAAATAACACTTACTTATGTTCCCTCAACACTTGCAATATGAATATTAGGTGATGTTCATGCTCCTCCTCAAACTTAGAATAGACAAGTATGTCATCCAGGAATACTATGAAAAACTTATCCATGTAATTTATGAATATGTCATTCATTAAGCACATAAAGATGGATGGTGCATTGGAAAATCCAAATGGAACCACTACAAACTCATAATGCCCATAACTAGTTCTAAAGGTTGTCTTATGGATGTCTTCCTCCTTGATTCTGACCTGATGGTATCTTGATCTCAATTCTATCTTTGAAAATATCTTTGCTCCTCTTAGTTGGTCAAAGAGGTCATTAATTATGGGTAGAGGATACTTGTTCTTTATAGTATCCTTATTCAGCTGTCGAAATTCAATACACAACCTCAAGGTTCCATATTTATTTTTGACAAAGAGTATTGGTACTCCCCAAGGTAAAACACTTGGGCATATGTACCCTTTCTTCAAGAATTACTCCAAATACATTTTTAATTCTTTTAACTCGAGCGTACTCATTTTTTAAGGTGTTTTTGACAACAGGGAATATCATCGCACTAGATCGATAGAGAAATATATTTCCCTTTTCGGTGGAAACCCTGGTATTTCTTGGAGTACATCCTCGAATTCTTGTAGTATCAAGAAATCTTCAATGCTTGGCCCCTTTGTATATTTTGGCTCCTCCACATGGGTTGCATACAACTGAAACCCTTTTCTAAAACATCTCTTCAGTTGTAAGGATAAAATATCCCTTATAGAGACAGGTCTTGGAACTCCTTTCACAGTGCTTTGTTTTCCATCTCCATGAAGACATGTAAATGTATTTCTATGATAGTATAGGACAACTTGATGTTTGTCCAACCAATCCATTCCAATTAGAATATCATAATACCCCAATGGTATGATATTTATATCAGCACTAGTATTCACACCATTGAGACTTATGGAACAAATTCTGACCATATCATGGATTCTCCTTTTGGTTCCGGTGGCTAGTTGAACCAAACTTGATTTCCCAAGATTATTTTTCTCCAAATGTAAACTATCCACTATTTTAGGATCAATCTAATAATGAATTTCTCTTGAATCAATTAAAATAGAAACAAATTGATTTATGATCTTACCTTCCACCTCGATCATGTTGGATTGGTATTCTGCTTGTCGATCATCTAAGGCTGCATAAATACTTACCATGTCTTCGACTATTGTAGCCTCTTGGATGTTGTGTATAGTCTACACTCTATCCTTTCTTTGTGGGAAGTATTTGTACAAGTGATGTTCTTTTCATCCCCAACATTGGATTGGTGGTCTTCCCCTTTTTTCCAAGGAGTCTTCTTTCTTGGAATCATCTTTAGCATACTTGTATTGATGATTTTTATTAGGCTCATTCCTATTGAAAGGAGGCTTGAATCCCTTCCTCCTCTGGTCAGAATTTTGCTTCTTCTTGTCCTTCCAATATTTTTGCATGGACTCTCTGCCTTGGCCTTTCTCATAGAGGTATTTATCCTTCCTGATGGCCTCATTCAAATTATTAGGATCATCATACTGAATATTTTATTTATAAAATTTTGGTAGGACACTCAAAAACCTCTATATTTTCACCTTCTCATCGTTTATAAACCCAAAATATTTTAACAACCCCAAGAACGTCTTCTCATATTCTTCCATGGTCATGATTCCTAGCCTAAGTTCAAAGAGCTCCTACATTTTCTTGTCATAAAAATTCTATGAGAGGCACTCCTTCTGGAAATACTTCTTGAATTGCTTCCAAGTGATCATATTCTAATTAATATGTTCAAATTGCTTCAATTGATCCCACCACATAGCAGATTTCCCATGTAAGTGTTAGGTGGCAATTCTAGCTTCTAGATTGAATGAATAGTTATGCAATTGGAAATATCTCCTCAGTCCAAGTAACCATGCTTCAACATCGTCTTCCCTTTCTCTTTCACCATCAAAGGATGGTAGCCTAAGCTTCCTCAAATCTCCTTGCATATTGTCTACCTCATGTCTCCTTCTTTGGTTCCTAATAGTAGACACCTCTGGACTGCTTAAGGAATATTCAGAGGCATAAAACTTTCTCACTGAGTAAGTAGGTGAATGTTGTCTATGATCTCTTCTATCACTTCTGGAATAACCTGTTCTTCCATGATCATCTCTTATTTCGTGACATATGCCTTCTTCCTCTTGCTTTGAGCCATTCTTGGCTTGACCTTGAAACCAATTTAAGATATGCAACACTCGAGAAATTATCTGAATTTTCTCTCTCATCATCCTCTAGTCTTCTACCTTGTAGCTCTGCACTTCTATTTTTAGGCTCTTCATAATTTCTAGCAATGTTTCTTGCTCCCCTCGACACTTGCGTCCGTTGGAATCTGTCTCCGCATTTCCAATTCTAGTATTCTATATTTTGACCTCTTTATCATTGCTGGAGTCTCCATCACCTTCTTCCATTTCTTCAATATGCATTCTGAGTTGATATGCTTAAATCCCTTAATTCTACAAAATGTCCAAATCACCATTTTGTCAAAATTAAGCATGTGATAAACAAAATTGTCAATAATGCTACAGGTCCTTATTTTGTTCAAATCATGAGGACTTATATATACATAAAAATTCCATGTTATCTATACTAAAATCAATTCTGCACAAGTGCTTCCTTCAAACCACTTTCCCAAATGACCATGGCTCGAAACTGATGACCAAGTCCTTATTGGTGCTTTTCTGTGCTAGAAATAATACATCTTAGATCGCGTGGCTTAAAATAGATTGAGGGATGATATTGATGGTAAAAAATATCTCCGAGACTCCGGGCTTTTGGAGTTCCAGAATGTCCACACTCTCAACTCTTATGGAGTGACAAGTCTCCAGTCTAGAGGATTTGTTGCCATGTATCCTATATCGATCAACGACTAGGATTTCATTCGCAACTGCGAGATTTGGGGATTTCCCAAGAACGTCTCCACAAATCTCCCATAGAACATAATATAGGAGGTCCTCTCCTTCCTCCATGTATCACCTATCGATCAATGGTGGAGATTAACTCCAACCTTCGATATTTCTCAACTCAAGCAATCTACAACTCAAATCCTCTGGAGTACCAAGTTTTTAGACCTTAGGATATTTTACCACGTGTCAACTGTAATCAATGGCTGAGATGGTCTCTTGCCTTCGAGCCTTCAGGATTCCTAGACCCCAACTACTTATTCCTTGAAACCTCTAGAGTGTCAAGTCTGCAGACTACGGGATCTACTACCACATGTCCCCTCCCGATCAATGGTGAGGATTTACTCCACTCTTCGAAGCTTCATGAGTTTCACCTTATTGACACTTCATTCCTTCAAAATTCCAAACTGGTGAACTAAGCACCAAGAGGGTACTACGTGGTATAAAATAAGGCACGAAAAGGTGGCCCTATCTGATGGTTGGAACGTGTCATATACTAACTGGCATGAATAGTCTTTGAAAAGCATGAAACACGGTGACACGTGGAAAGCATCAAATGTATCCACGTCACCCTAGGTGATGTCATCATGCCACATCACTCTAGTGCCTCACGAATTTGAGACTTCAGAACTTCAAAACTTCTCCACACTACACCACAAATCCCCCCAACTCCAAATCCCTGAATAGGCTGATCTGCAGACACGTGTCCTTAAACACGAATCGTCCAAATTTACTCTAGAGTTCAAGACTTCAGAAGTGTTTTGTTGATCCCCGAACATTGACCATCGATGATCGAATATTTTATTTTTCCATAAAAAAGGAAAACTTTACCAGAATCTGTTGATCCCCAACCATCGGTCATCGATGATCAAAGATTTTATTTTTCCGAAAAAAAGAAAAATTTACCAGAACCTACCAATCACTAACCATTGGTCATTGATGATTGAAGAATTCATTTGGTCTATATTCAACCCTTCACCCAATTCTATGACCCCCGACCATCGGGCGTTGACAATTTTTATTGGAGAACTTCCACACTTAGAATTTTTGACAAAATCATAGGTGAATCTAGGTCGTTGATCTCCTGGCCAAGATGATATTGACCATTGATTTTCTCCAAATCACCAAAAAACATAAATGAATAGGAACCCTCGATGTTCCTCATTTTTTAAATCCTCGAATCAATCCCAGTCGTCGACTTGGTAATTTCACCAAACTTTGTTGAGTATTATAGCGGCCATTAAAATTTGTTTTTTTTTACTTTCTAAGTCGAATTCAGCTCTGCAACTCGCTGTTCGAATCCATTAACTTCTTAGACAATCCTAGAATCATTCAAACTCATATCCTTTCATTAATTTGTGGTATTTCACGCAAATATTTCCACCATTTTCCCCCAAATTCACACAGACATATAAAATCTATGACAATGAATCCTCTCGATTCGCACTTGTTTTGGCTCATAACATTTTGGTGTTTGAACTAGAATATATAATACCAATTTGTAACATACATGGTTACCCAATTCAGGGAAATCCACTACAATTCTACTATGTTACCAAATTGTCACATACCTAACCTCCCACAGGATAGGCATGCCACACAAAGAACGCACCTCTTAGCTGATTTTGAATCTTTGATAACAATTAATTAATAAAGAAGCATGAAATACATACATGCAATGATAGAGATTCATACCATAACATAAAAGACATGCACAATATACCATGCATAACATTAAATAGAAAGCATGCATATTATAGGTACAATATTAGTTATAATAATTTGATATGCAGTGAAAATAAATACACAAGAAAAAGAAACCATAACAGAGAGAACTTGTCTTTTATAAAATAAGACATCAACTCGATGCAGACCAAGGACGTTCCACCCAACCGTAGACATTGTTGTTCCAAGTCTCAACTGTAATTTCACCCTCGAGCCAGGACTATGAACCCACAAGGACGGTTCCAGAGTGTTACTTGGCTTCCCAAACTAGTCAGCACTCAAGCTCTCACAAGATTCTCCAACATTCACATCAATCCAATTACCCAACTCTATTCTACCTAGCCTGCACAACCCAATAGAATGGACCTCCACCCTTCTCTTCCACGTAGTCCCTCAGTAAGTCCCTCTCCTTCCCAGTGCAGCTGATCCATAATCTCCATGCTAGGACTCTCAAGACTCACAGCTGTGATCAAATATGAACACAGGAAAAGCATCTTAGATGTGTAGGCCTCCAATCATGGATGGGTTACACTAGAAATATCTACAACCAACAACCGTGGTTCTTCTTCAACATTTCATCTTCCTTTCACAAGACAAGACATGAAATGAGGAAAGGTGAGTGAGTGCATGAATGAATGGAGGATGAACATTGATCAATCAGCTAAATGAGCACGTGTGGCAACTAACAACAACATCGGAATGGGTATGAAAATGGTAATGAGTGAATGACCAAAATCAATGAGAGAGTTAGCTAACCGAGGAACCCCTTCCACAAACCAGGGACAATTTTTTGTGATTCATGGGGATCAACAACGTCTTGGCCTTCCCCCAAGATCTCACATAATTGATTCCCCCCCCTCCCCATTACACAAAATGGGTAATACAAAATAAATAAGGATTTATCCCCTCAAGCCTCCTCTCTTGTGGAATCATAGCCCCCTATAACTCCATTCCTTGTTCGTCTAGCAACCAACGATGTATTTATTATTTTTTTTGTAACTAGGGGAATCAGTAAAAACGACAGTATCTGATGTAGGATCATCGTAAGTCGTCAAGTGAGTGTGAAGGCAGAAGACAGCTGGAAAGCACCAGCGCATATTTTTGAAATTTTTTGAAACAATAATGTAATAGTTAAGAGGAAGCACACTTGTATATTGTAAACAGATTGTGAGCAATTCGCTCTCATCTGTAGTAGGTGGAGGAATTTATGCATAGTTAATGAAAGTAGGTAGATTTGAATTCCAGATTAGACAGTTTAGAGCATAGGAGGGAAAATCGACTATAGACACCCTCATATTGTATCATTGTAACATTGTCAATTAGAGATCATTGAGCATAGAGCAGAAGAAGAGAGTTGTAGCAGAAATTTGTAGAGAAGAACCCATGTACAGAAGTTTGAATTAATGAAAAGAGCTTTGATTCAGATTCATGGTGTTATGATGATTTCTGTGTACACATGCTGAATGGTATGTTTATGGTTGTTTATTCTCTTTGTTATGCATTTGATTTAAGATTGTGTGAATGTATGATTTCATGTTGAATGTTTGAAGTCCGAGAGAGAGAGAGAGAGAATCAGTTTCAATTGTTTCTCAACCTGAGTGAGAAGTTCCTGCAAGGAGTGCAGTGAAATCATCCACAAGGAGTGCGTTGACGGAGGTTCATAGTTTATCTCTGAAAGCTCAGGAGATATATCGTTGTTCTCATTCCCGTAGAAGTGTAGGTGAGACACATGAGCCATGCAAGGTGTGCACAGGCCGGTTGAAAGCTGAGAAATTATCAACCAAGGGGAGAGTTGAAGGACTGTTGTTGCAGAAAAGTGCATAGAGTCGAGAGAATCAAATACATGGAAGTATTTGAAGGTTGCCGCAAGGAGTGCGTGCAGGAGTCTTCTTGAAGACTCAAGTTTGCAATAAAATCTCAGGAGGGTTAGTGCCTTTGAGATAATCAAAGGGGAGATGAATCAAAGTCCCTTTGCAGGAATCAAGTCCAGGAAAAGGAACCTTGGTTTATTTCGCAGGAGTTATCAAGGAGCAACGAGCGGTCGGAATTCTCTGTGGAGAATTCCCGAAATCACGAAGACTGTAGGATATAGAGAAGTTGTAGGGTGGGTACAGGCAAGCAAGTTTTCCACTCTAGGATCCAGAATCAACGTGGATCGCTGATCATGATTTGCACTAACCGTCAGATCATTTCAGCATTTTGGGGATCCTAATGCCAAGGAGTTGCGCACAGTGAAACGAAAGTCCCAAAGTCCTGAGTTGCGACAAGAATTGGATTAGAGTTTCAGGATTTCAACATTTCGGGTGTCGGGAGATAGAGGAGACATCACTTTGGGAGCGAAAGTCCCGAAAACCCAAAAGAGTGACAAGTGGCAAGATTCTACGTCAGAGATAGAAAGTGGTTGAGTGGACAGGTGGCGCGTCCTCATCAAAAAGACGGAGTCAATCCTTGTTGACTATTTTGGGATTCGTAGGTTAGAGAGTCGAGAGCTTTGCATCTGGATTCGCGAAATCCCAAAGTCCAAAATCTCGATGAAGTGAGAAGTCCGTTGTGCGGCCAACCTTTGTGGAACATATTGGGATTTGACATTTCAGAATTTTTGAGGACAAGGGATCGGGGTTATTTGTTCCAATATTCCCGAAATCGCGATACATGATAACAATTTCGGCTAATCGACATTTCGGGTTTCGACAGTTGAAGGGTCAAGAAACTCGGAAGGAGAAGTCGTGAAGTCACGAAATCCAAAGTTCCAAAATCGCGAAAGGTGTGATCATATTGTTTGATTAGAAGATTTGAGTTGGTTCCTAGTGTTTGTTCAAGCTAGCTCAACCCATAAGGACCTGTGGATACACTGTTGTGTGTGAAGGGTATTTCCTGAGGGGAAACCAATGAATCAATTAGGCTCAAAGGGTAGATTAGAATGATCCTGCACGGACCTTGGACCTGAGGGTTTGGGTGTCTGCACCATTTGGTATCAGAGCACAGAAAGAGTCTTTTCTTTCTGTAGCAGAGAAAGGAAAAATATTTCTCAGCCATGCCGCCAAGAAGAAGAGATAGACCAATGCCTGATCCAGCAGTAGAAAGGGAAATCCGTGAACTACATGCCAGGCTTGATGCCATGGAAACAACACAGAGTCGCACAGTCGACACTGGGGATATCTATGAGGCTGACAATGAGAATGAAGCTGGACATGGAGAAGAAGTTGTAGTTGAAGATGCTATAGAAAAACGTCTATTCAGGGTTGTGTTGGGCCCCAACAACTCCCTCTATATTTTTACAAAATTTAAAGGACCCCTATTAGAATCTTGATAATTATAATGAGCTACAAAATCAACCTTTTCAAATAGTTCCATTCCTTCTCTTGCTTTGAGAAAAACTTAAGACATTCACTTTAGTATGAGGCATTTATTACAAGATTATATGTCAAAAGTTAGAAATGAGCATAAAAATCTCAATTTAAACAAAAATGTTAATTTTTATCAAATGTTTACTTTCGTTTAAATTATTATTATGTGTTCTTTCTTTTGCTCATTAGCAAGTTTGACTATTTTGAATAATGGGTTCAATACTTCATCAAATAATATCTTGGTTGGTTTCTCATTTTCATGAAATCATTTGGTGATATTAATTATCTATTATTTGTTTGATTTTGTAAAAAACTAAAATTCATATTTTTTCTTCATTAACTTGAATATTCTAGATCATATTTGAAAACAAATTATAAATAATGTTTGTTTATAAGTTATAGTCAGTTTAAATTCATTTTTTATTTTTTTAGATTTTGTTTTATTCACAATTTTTAGGTTATTAATTTAGGTTTCTTTTTGTTTCACAGGTTTCTATTATCAAATATCTGATATGGATATGATCATGGCTTGATTTTATTATCCAAATACGTTCAATATGATTGATCCAAAAAAAAAATTGGATTGCTACAAATAATTTTATGAGCAACAACAGATAAAATTTGGAAAGGTGTCAAGATCAGATAGGCGATTTTGCAAAACTGATTGCAGCCAAACCGTGAGGAATTTGAAAAAATGGTTGAAAACCCATAACCAAAATGGACCCATTTAGCTTTTGCCTAGAGATTTTCCCAAAAAAATGCACGATTTGAGAGATATTTGGGTCTCTTTTAGAGGCAAATTTCAGGTGGCGGAAATTAATAGTGACGCCCAGACTGTTCATTCATTTTATAAATATATGAGAAAGATCAGAGCCAAGGAGATTGAAGAATTGGAGAGGAGGATTTTAATACTTTCTCTTTTGTAAAATTTTTATTTCTTTTCAAATGGAGTAATGGATGGATGGAATCTTCGGGAGAATGGACAAATATTTTCAAAGAAGAATATGGAATTCCAGGTTGCTTAATGGCTTTTGTCCTGTAAGTAAAATGGTTTTATTTTCATTATAATATATTCATATTCTTTGAATAATTCACTATGCATTGATTTAAATAGCTTTAGTCTTTTTTATCAATACATTGTTAATTATTATCATTTATGTATTAATTTTTTCAATCTTTAAAGTCTATTATCCAAACAATTTCTTTCAAGACTACAGAATGGACAAGTGATTCCAAAAACTTAATAGAACGACATATATTCATTTTGGCTTTAGCCTTTTGTTTATAATGTTGTTATTTATGTTTTTTTTAAATCTTGTTACATGTGCAGGTATCATATCTTTAGATTAAATGATCTGTGATTTCTAGGAGGTTTATATTATAAATACCATCTATCATTTGCTTCATCAAAATATAAATGTTGTGATGATATCTTTGATTTAAATAATGAGATTTATCTTTGAGTTTTAAATTGAATGATAAAATGCATAGATTGCTTTCAGATTTATCTTGTTGTAATCATGTATAATTATGATATCACAGGTTTATGTTTGTATTTCATTTTCTGTCATTAAAACCTAAGCTGCCAATACATGTTCTAAATTTATTTAGAGCACTCATAAGGTTCATTGCAGATTTCTCTCTTGGACATGGCAGTTGGATGTTCACCACTCATGCAGATACTTGGATACACCTCACTGATTCACTGACATGATAGCTTCTTTTTATTTTTATGTCATTTACATATCATTGAAACTAGAATGTATTGTTCAGCTTTGACTATCCACATGTTCATGTTTCATTAACTTTTTTTTGTAAGATTCTTTAAATTTATAAAAGAAAAACAATAAATATTTTTATGTGCTTTCTTTATCTGCTTCCTAGAAGCAATCATTTTTCACTTCAATTTTCGTAAGTTTTGATTAAAACTTGCATCTTGTAAATCATGTAAATAAACGAGACTTGTATATCTCTTTCTTAAATACAACTACTACAGTTACATTAGAACATATGTACATATATATATATATAGTGTTTAGTAATTAGTTAGTTATTTCTCTCTTTTATTCGTTTCTTTTAGGATTCTTAGATCGTCTAACGGAGCCATTAAACCCGTCAGAATGAGTTACACCAAATGGTTTGGATTATTTAGACAACCCCAGACCAGACTTGCTCTTCCAGTTGATGGACGGTCAATTTCGCCCGTCAATAAATGGTGCTAGAAGGAGGGCCAAACTAACATGCTGACCTTGTAGGAATCTTTGTTTCAAAGTTATTAATTTCCCATGGCTCCCCAAATCACTCTGTTGGAACATGTGATCCGGATTATTTTCGGCACGAAATGAGAGCGGAGATATAATAAAGAAATGCACAGAGATATTGCAGATATTCAATAATATAACATAAATGTATCAGAGATGCAACCATAAACATAGATATAC
>SNQJ01S0081316.1:17508-35472 GCA_010110895.2 Picea sitchensis
ATTAACTTGATTTGTCCCATCATCTTCTTCCATGAGATCCTCATTTTCTTGGTCATGATGTTCCTCAGCTTGTACAACATCATTTCTACTAATACTTGGTGCAATATTCTGCAGAAATTTAGAGGGCAACTCTAAAATTATAATAGAAACAATCATGCAAAATTAGTGTATACTATAAAAAACATTCAAAAAATATATATACATATATATAATTTTATATAAAATTGACAAAATAAAAAAAGATAATGAATATATAGCTAATTACCATAATAAAAAAAGATAATGAATATATATCTAATTACCATGGGATGATATTCATTTGATCTGCCATCAATGTGCCCATATTTCCTACAATGTTTTGTAGTTGTTTCTATTAAAATTCTTATGGGACGTATGAGGAAACATTTTTGGCAAGGGAAATAACATCTACCATCACCCTTTTCATGCGCTTTACTTTTTTCCTCACCTCTAACTATATTCTGCGACATTCTTCCACACAAAAATACCCTTTTGGAACCATCGTTGTTATAGCAAGATTGTCGCAACATCTTTAAATCGTCAAATATTTATAGGTCAATTTAGGTCACCGTCGTCGCAATTGTGACGAACATGACCTATATATATATATATATATTTTATTTAGGTCACATGAAGGTGAATGGGAACATCTATAACGATGTATTTGTCACGCTTGCGACAAACATTATAATGGTCAAATTTTAGCATCACTCATGTGACAAAAACAAAAGTTTGTCGAAATTGAGACAACAGTCCACCATATTGATTATCGTCGCAAAATTGACGATAGTTTGTGTCCATCGATAGAGCGATGAATACGGGGTGGATTTAGATCAAAATTGAAAAATTGAATTTTTTCTCTTGAATTTTACGGTGAAAGAGTACTTTCGTCGCAAGTAGTCGTTGCAATTTTTCTAATATGTAGTAGTGACAATTTTTGTTTTTACTCTTTGTAGTAACCACATTCTAGGAAAAAATAGTTTTTTCCACTTCTTCTTGCTCCTTCTCTAGTAATTCATGAGATACATCCCATAAATAATTCACTCCCTACCTTGATGTATCTTCAAAATATTCTGATTGATTTGTTTCTCATATTTTACCTCCCCTTCTTCTCCTCTCTCCCGGTCAAAGGATGCATGGTCATTAGAATCCCATATTTTGAATGCTTTCAAGAAGTCTTCCATATGAATTCCTTCGGTGGGGAGATTGGTTTTGTTTGTAGGACAAGTGAGATTTTTCAAAGGGTAGGTGAATAATTTTTTGGGATTGAGGAGCCCTCCCAAAAATTATTCTTGATATCAATGACGTTGTTGGAGAGTTTAATTATAATTTTTTGGAGGCTTTCCATGTCTAGGGAATCCTGATCCTTAGTGTATTCTGAAGGATTTTCTCAAGTAACTTTTCTTTTTCTATTGGATTTTTCTTTGTGGGATTAATATACTGGATTACCTTTTAGACTTAACAAATATTTTTTTACTTTAATAGATTCTTTAAATGTGTCTTCCAGGGTATTATGTTCATCTCTTTTCACAAACATTTCCATTGAAACCAAAAGAGATGAGGTGTAAAATTAAATTGTTACATTGTCAATAGGTTTGGAAGTGAGAAGGGTTTTATTTATCAGTTTAAGGAATCGTTGATTGAAAACCTTTGATTTTTCCTTAGCTTCCATCTTAATTCTATAGAGGTCTAACACCAAATATTTTGGGGACTTATCTTCTCCACATTTCTCAATAAACATTGTCTCAAAAGTATTCCAACTGGTGATAGAATATTGGGGTAATGAAATATACCAGGTGAATTATTTACCTTCAAAAGTATAAGGAAATATCCCACTAACAACATCCTCATGTTCAACATTTAACAATCTTATCAATTCAATTCTTCGATTGAATCCTTTTTCTCAAGGTAAAAATTAGGGAGAATCTTATTGGGATATTAGGTAAGGGATTAATCACTCTTAGAACCATAAAAACATCCTAGGATAACCATGGATGATTATTGGGCCGATTGGCATTAGTTTCATCCATACTTTCGGCTCCCTATATTTTCCTCTTTGGGTTCTCCTTCAAGTGGACCTTTGGGAGTTTTGGGTGGAGAATGTTGTGGCATGGGCGGTTGAACTCCACCAGCTAGCAGAAAATTATCAATATCAAATTCATATGATTTAATTATTAGTCGAAGAGTGTGATATAACTGATATTTATAGAGACCGACAGTTGATTTTCCAACATTGATTGATTGACTTTAAATGATCAGAATTTCGAGTCATGTTTGGGTTGGGTTGTCTGCGAAGGAAAAAATGAAAGTTCAAGTCCAATATTTATTCTTAGATTATGAGTAAATAAACAATATTTTTCAAAAAATCATTCACATACCACATGGCTTAGGTCGAGAGGTCGTGAAGTTGCAAACTAGGACCTAGGCACACTATATTGACTAGTTTGTTGAACACACATTGGCACAAAGGTTGGCTATGGATTAAGTGTTTTCTCAGGGTTTGAATATTCAGTTTCATCTTTCTTTGAAGGGTTCCTCAACATATTAGGATGGTTATGATTTTTCAATTCTTTTCTATTCATTCAATTCAATGTCCCTCCTTCTAGTGCCATTTATGTTGACATGTTGAATTGGCTTGTCAAGAAGGTAAAGGATATTACCTAACATAATTCCCTAATTAGTATCTCTCTCATTTGAAATAACACTTCCAACCAATATGTCTGCATGGTTTTCATTGGGTTATTTGAGATGGAGAAGAAAATTGAATTTCTTCTCTCCAATTTTTTCTAAATCCTAATCTAATTATCTAGAGAAGAAATGAAATTAATACTTATATTCTATATATAATCTACTTTAACCTATCCTGATCACGAGAAAGACTAATAAGAATGAATACAACCAAATATTGTTTTATTGAAAGATGAAATAGTTCATACCAATTAAAAACACATTAACATAATGAAATAACATATGTAATCACCATTAATTGTAGATAAAACCTATAACATCAATGTTGCATTCATCAAGAATCATAACATTATGAATAATCATAAAGACAACACATACAAACAATTCATATGAAAATCATTCAGAAAGACAGAAAACAAAAATATTACTATAAAAATCCCTAATAAATTTGACAACAGTTAAGATTCCATATTCCTTCAACTTCTTATTCATAGAGAGATAATAGTGTCATCCATATGTACAATTTGAAAAAGTCCTTCTATCCAATTATGATCTCTCTTTTATGAAATAAAAGAGTATCTTTACATTCTGTAAATTTCATCATTTCAAATGATAGTTACCTCATTTCATTTCTCATTCTCTAATACTTGGACTTTTGAATTACAAAATTTACAAAAATGTGAGGTTGCCAAGTATTACTGAATTTGGATGATTTACAAAGTTATACCATAATTTGTATTCTTAGATGATCCTACTTATCCTATTTGATTTTCTTTGTTCAAGATCTAGATCACCCTCACATAGTCTATCAGTAACCTATATCCTCAAGTCTTTAATTGCACTCTTTTCAAAATATTTTATCACTAGCATATACTTCTTTGGTTGGATCATACACTGATTGATGGTTTACATGTCAATTCTATCCAACACTTCTATCTCTTTCTTGGAATCCTCTCTAATGGATAATATCTGCTTTGAAATGTATTTTCTTTTTCATTCTAGTTCTAGTTCGTCATTCAATGGAATGTGGAACATATTCAATTGTTCATTGATTGTAGTCCACATCCTTGTACATGCTTTCCTAGCATTTCTTATTGTTCTTTGTACATCAGAGAAAAAATTCTTCCACCTATAAAACAACAATTACGTCTTGTCCTATTCCCTCATGGTAAGCCTGAGAAATGTTACAGGGGATGTCCTATATGTGTTCTGCCAATGTATTATCTTTTTGAATGCTTGTTCTAGGTCTTCATATTTTCCATTGATCTCTCCTAAATGATTAGTTATTTTTTCAATTTGTTCATTTTAGGCTTGGAGTCCTTCAATTCCATGAATAAATTGACTTGCGCTTCTTTTAATTGTTTATTCAACTCAACAACTTCCTCTTTAAATAGGGATAGTAATTTATTTCCCTATTTGCTTCCTTCTAGTTGAAGTTGGTTCATTTCCTCTTCTAGGAGAGATATCTTGTGACTTTGTTGTTCAACCAGTTGGTCATGTTCTATCACTTTCTCCTTCAATCCTGATATCTCATGAGTGTATTGTTTCCTGGTGTTATCTACTTCCTCTACATGTATTCGGGCTTCCTCCTCTACTTTGACCTAAAATTCATGTTCTAATTCTTGTCTTTGTTTTTGTAGTTGTTTCTCTAGGCCTACTACTCTTCTCTTATATTCTTATACCCTGTAGTTGAGCTCATTGATCATGACAATATTTGTGCTTTCAAACTCATGTAATGATATAGTTGTCTCTACTTCTTAATTTTGTAGGTTATCTTTAGTTATGCTCCAATACATGTTTCTTCTAGATATTTTCTCTCTACAAGTCTCCACCATTTTTTTCATTTCAATGACCTCCTCATGATTCCTTGTTTTGAATTGCTATAGTATAACTTCCCTATAGAGATTAATTCATCGTCGAATTTTAACAGCTTTAGGGATAAATATGAGAAGTCAGAAGGTATCACATTTAGGGGAGTCCATGGGTTCATAAGAGAGGTTAAAATTGACACTTCTTTGGTCGATCTGGGGCTAGAAATTCCTCTTCTATTGTCTTCCTCTTTCTTCTTCTTCAACTTTGTAGCTTTGCATTGTTTTGTTGTAATATTTTCCCATTCCTTAATAACCTTGCAAGTGGCTTCTTCGAACACCTCTTATTTCTTTTCCATGGCTTTGTGGGTGGCCTCATCCTCCGCGGCTTTGTGGGATATTTCATCTTTCGAAGTCTTGTGGGATTTTTCATCTTTTGCATCCTTGCTGTATTTGGCTTCTTCCACGGCCTTATCTTCTTCCACGTCTTTATATTCTTTTGCATCTTTATGGGTGGCCTCGATATATTTAGGTGATTTTACCTATTGTTTCTTTTTTTTGTAGTTTGCAGGGCCACCACTATACCAACTTCCATCATTTGGTATGCCACCTATCATGCCAAAAATTTATGTGAGATGTACCTAGGAAACATATGTGGTGGAGAATTACATCCATAGACACAAATGTAGGTGTAGTTCTTCTCCAAGTACCAATCTACTATTTCCTACAGATTTTTGAATGCTTCTACTGATATTCATAGTAGGGTCTAGATAAAAAACAATTGATATAGTGGTGTTGTGAAATAATCATACATTTGATAAAAGTACTCGTGATACCAACTTGTTCATAGTTTTGAGCAATATAATGAATAGGGGATGATTATGTATTCCAATTTGAATTCATTTCTAGATTCGTTACATACACACAAATAGCATCAATAAAAAAAGTAGACATATAAAAACTTGATTAAGTGCCTTTTCCGATCTTTCGAATGTTGAGGCAGATGTTGGTCGATAAGATCAATGCCTAGTTGAACAATGTGTTATGAGGAAAATATCTCTATGGCTAGGGTGAACCAAAACAGACGGAAATGACTACAGAAATCAACTCTATCCCAACAACATGCTATATAAACCAATGTGCAAGAAAGATAAGAAAGAGGCCTACCTCGTCCAGATGTTCGATGATGTCCATCATTGAGCACTTTGACCCAAAGCTATATACCTGCAACAAGTTTTGAACAAACAAGCAAAGCAAGAATATAGTGGCAATATAAAATGTTAGCACATTAGATAGCATAATGCATCAATATACATAACAAATACGCCCAAGGATAAAAACTAATATATTTGCAAGATACCAATTGGACGGGAAGGGAGTATTTCTATTAATAAATGATTAGAAGAAGTGAAAATATTACATACTTCTGTGTCAGCACGGTTCAAAAATGAGAAACCAAGTTCCTTCCAGCTGGGCCTCCACAACTTCAATCCTCCACCAAAGGAAATCTCATATAAGGGAGATAATGAGGTTCTCCATCAATAAGGGAAGATCTTGGGGGCTGAACACTATGTTCAGACTTAAAGGACAAAGGGATGCAAACTCAATATGAAGTAAATAATTTCTCCAGAGTAACTTTTCTCTCAAAGGTATATTCATTCTCTCTTTTCCATAGCTTGGAATTTCCCTCTTTATAGCCTTCAAAATGCAACTGAAGGGTCGATTCAGAATGTTTTGAGTATATGGAAGTTCAAGGATCAAAGATCTCCTGTCGTGACATGGAAACCCGACATTTGATTTTGATTTCCTGGCACAAATCTTGATGTACATGGGCTATAGTGGAGCATCCTGCATATACGCTTGTTGTATAGTGTGCAAGATGCACACAAGTGGAACATTTGTATTTTGGTCTCTAGATTTTAGTAACAGGGAAGATAATTTTTCATATGGAAATGGAATAAGGCCCTCTCTGTAATATTTCATAGGGTAAGGAAAATATTGATCTAACACAATGCTCCCTTGTTTTCTACTGCATAAACCATGGTTTTCTATTCCTGCTTAAAGTGTATGCAATTCTCCTCCCCGTACAATCTGCAGATCATAGATATTAGTAACTGATATGGTGAGAAACATGGGTAAGGGGTTTAGATATGAAATGTTTTGTTATTCGATTGAAGATTTTCTTTGCTTGGAAATTTTGGATTAACCCCTCATGAAAGGTTAAACATGACAGTTCAGGGAACACTAGAAAATATCATTGACCAATAACAAGGCCAGGAAAAAACCTCCACTACCCATTATAGCCAATCCTTGGAGGAAAATGTTCCTGATGTATCAGGTCAGGTAGAAATTTAATAAGGGGGGGTGGTGATGTTTCAAGTAGGTACGGGAGGTATTCACCTCGAGGATAACCTTTCTTATAGATGAAGTTGCCAGGAGGCTAAAGGAAAACCATCGGAAGTCAAAGAAGATCCCAGAAGTGAATTCGGCCTCACATAAAATAATAAAGAAGAATTATAATTCTCCAGAATTAAATTTGGCTCCAAAAGAAAAAGATAAACAAAAATATATTTTCCAGGAAGTTAAGTCGGCCTACCATACAATATAAAGTAAAATTATATTTTCCAGAAAGGGCAGATCGACCCCACTGGAAAAGTTCACTGGGAGATTAGTATAAATAATAGTTTATTATAGCTCATTTGTATACTCTCTCTCCATTATGCAATATAGGTGTAATTCCAAGTGTGAGTTGCAGCTGTTGCAATACAATGAATGAAGGAAGGCACAAGTCTGGTTGGGAAATATCTCTTAGTATTGGTGATGCGCTAGAGGTGAACTAGGGCTTTAGTGCTCTGGATAGGTTTTACAATGTTGAGTTCTCTCCTTTTTGAGATAAGTATTGTTGGTATGTTTTCTTGTTGGTTTTCTCTAGTGGATGGACCCATTTCATGGTTATTTTGTCTTGGAAAGGATATTCTCTATAAGAAGGTTGTTGGGTTTTCTCCCCTTGTGTAGAAGGGTTTCCCAGGATGTAGATGTTATTCTCAGGGGTGGCATGAGTAGGTTCCTATGGTTGGGTGGCGATGGTGCAACATCACCTGTGGATAAAAGAGAATGAAAAAGAAGTTTAAATTTATATGGTAAATATAATGTTAACGTAATTAACTAAAATTCAACAGGGGGTCCCATTGAATTTTCCTAAGGTATTAAAATTAAATGGAAATTGTTGTGGGTATAATATGTACCATCAATAGGGAGATAGCACTAGGTACATAGTATGGGACATTAGAAAAATGTGCAAGGAATAGAAGAAAGAGGAAGAATATAAGTAGAGTAGGAAAGCCACATCATCATTTTTTTTTCATAAGGATGTGCAAAGATTTAGCTAGGGGGTGATTATGGCCCTACATATTGTCTATAATAAGGTCCATCAATAACACTTTTTGATCCCATGTTTATCTATAAAACTCAACTTTTTTACCATGATTAATATAAATGATGGTTTCTTGCAATCGATTAATGAGTAAATTTAGTTTGTTAATTAGATGAGTTTGTACTTATATTGATTCTTTATTTCATTATAAATTTGCGTGTATATTCCTAACTCCAAGTAGGTTGAGAGACATATGAGGAATTCCACTCCAATCACCCTTGATGAAAAATAAGGATCTTGAACACTCTATTTTAGAAGATGAAAAGGCATTAAAGAAACCTGCTCCAACTCATCCATGCAAACCACTAATCTAGGAGACAAAATTTGTCAAGGGTATTGGTTCCTCGAACCAAGATCCCTAATTCTATTGTTTTAGGGGATTGAAGCCTCCACTCAAGGAGTGATTGGGGGGGGGGGATTAATTGATGTATCTAACACTACAAATGAATAATACAATGAACAAATGAAATAAACATCTATGCTATTATGGGATATAAACCATATGATGTCTAGAGTTAACCTCATTGAAGAGGAGGAGTTGGTCAATTAAAGTCTAGTTGTGCAGAATAGGAGTAAAGGTCCTTTCTATCAAACCCATCCAGTCATAACTCAGTCCCCTCATAAGCCTAAGATCTTATATCCCTTGACCTAACATGCCCTATACTCATTTCTTCTCCTAAATTTGTTGCACGAGAGTTAGAAAAACTAGAGTATAATGTGTTAGAGGACCTAAGGAAAATAAAATCAAACATTTTTGTTATGGATCTCTGTAAGATTCCTCAATAAAAAAACCTGTTATTCCAAGAATTAAAGGAAACAAATATCCAAATAACCAACCCCAATCAAAACGTAAACAAGATAACTTTAGGGTAAACTAAAAAGTCAACAGTGAATTCAACATCCATAGAAAGGAAATCCAAGTTGTCCATTCCTCCTTTTTTATTGATATTTCAAATCTTCAGTATAAATCTGCATAATTTTCTAGTTGAATCATTGGTATTATATAATGTCACGCCTTATTCTATGTGTAAAAATTTAAATGAAATACCCAATAAAAGTGAAACACATATTATACGATTGGATAAACCTGAGGTCAAATTCATTGGTGAATTGAAGGATGTCTTGATTCGAATTACTTCAAACCCAAAGATCCACCAAGTAATTGATATTGTAGTTTTGGATATCCCAGAAGCATATGGAATGTTTCTTAGCTGAGATTGGTCACACAAATTACAAGGATGTTTTAGCATTGACTAGTCTCACCTTTGGTTTCCATGGAATGGGAAACCTAACAAGATAAGGACTCACCAAGAGAAATATTTGAAACACACTGTCACTAATTTGGAGGCTCCCAATGAACCATATTCAACCAAGTTTCCCATTCTAGGAAACTACTCTTGTGACTCATATTTTGGGAATTTTCCATCCTGCATATATGAAATTACATTCACACAGAAGTCAGAATTGTTTTTGCAAGAAAATAAGACAATAACTGAAAGTTACTGCAACTCAGACCAATGTTTCACAATTGATACATTTGAAAATGAGATTTGAAATTTAAGCATAGACACCAAGAAAGTAGTGCCTCATTTCCCATATGAGATCTAGACTCTCTTTCTCAATAGATCCAAATCACAACAAGGATATGGGACTGAGTGTGTTTTTATTAACCCAATTGTAAAGTGCAACTTTTATCATGTAGGCTTGAATTTAAATATACCAATAACATAACTAAGTAGGAGGATTTGGTCCAAGGTATTAAAAAGGCCATTGACTTGAACATCAAAGAACTTGTTGTACTTGGGGAATCTAAGATAATTGTTAGGTAAGTCAAGAATAACATACACTGTAATTCACCACATTTAAGGAACTATCAACAAGAAGTGCATGGATTGGTGGATATTTTTCTATTATTTAATATCATCGCCATTCCCTGTACCAAGAAATTACTTGGTGATTCCCTTGCGACACATTTTTCAAGGTTGTCTCCCCTTGAAGACTATGAGGCCTCTAGTTTCACTATAGAGTTTCTATACAAACCGTCAATCCCTGAAAACGTCACCAATTGGAGAGTATTTGAGAGATATGAGCAGCTCATATCCTTTTTAACCAAAGAAGAAAATTTTTGAAACTTGTCCATTGATTATGAAGAGTTTCAAGAAATGATTGTTGAACAAGAAGACAAAGATTATGAAGCCTAGAAAGAAAAAAATTCTGGAAATATTAAGCTTCACACAATACCTAAGGGAGTGGTCAACTTAGAAAACTTCTTTGATTTGTGAGAGAAATTAAAAAATCCTAAAAATGTGCATACTAGTAATTCTTGTCTCACTTATAAAGTTATTAACCTAGGGACTTCCACAAACACCAAGAATATTAACCTTGGAAAACCAATATCTATTGACAAAGAGAGAGCCTACCTCAAATTGTTTAAATAATATCAGGAAATTTTCACATGGTCATATCAAGATATAAAAAATTACAACACAAATATCATCCAACACACCATCCCCCTTTAGAAATATGTTAAACCTTTTCAATATAAATTATAGAAATTTCACCTATCTCTCGAGCCTTTGATGCAAAAGGAACTCAAAATGTTGTTGGACACTAAGATCATTTTTCAAGTGAGACATTCTTCCTAGCCAATCTAGTACCTGTTAAAAATAAGTCAGGAGATATCCCCCTATGTGTAGATTTCAAAAATCTAAACAAATTCTTCGAGAAAGATAACTATTATGTACCCTAGATTTAACAACTCCTACAAACTATGTATAGATATGAGATGTTGTTACTTCTGGATGGTTTTTCAGGATACAATCAAGTCTTGGTTTCTAGAGAAGATCAATTGAAAACCACTTTACGAACTGAATGGGGAACCTTTGCATACAAGTGTATGCCTTTTGGCCTAATTAATGCAGGGCCACCTTTTAATGATATATTGACATTTCCTTTAGCGGACTCATAAACAAGTGTGTAGTGATTTATTTGAATGATGTTATATTCTATTCTAAGAATAGAGAAGACCATATTACTCACTTAACCTGGATAATTGAAAGATGTAGGAAATATGTCATTTCTCTAAATCCATAAAAGACTATCTTTGGATTCACTGAAGGAAAAGTTTTAGGACACATCATCTCCAAATAAGGAATCACTATCGATCCTAAAAGATTCAAGGTAATCTCCCAATTTCCTTTTCCACACAACAAGAAAGCCATGCAATGTTTATTTGGTAAGATAATGTTTTTAAGAAAGTTTATTCTTGATTTTGCTAAAAATATCAAACTGTTATAGAAGATGATTTACAAGGATGTTGATATTAAATGGAACAAATAGAGAAGGAAACTTTTGAAAAAATCAAGACTATGATTTCTCAAGCACCAATATTATGCAATCATGATTTTAGTAAGGATTTATTTCTATACACTTTTTCCTCTAACCAATCTCTAGTATTATTCCTAATACAACAAGATGATGAGAACAATGAGGCTCCCATTTCATTCATGAGTATCAACCTACAAGGGAAAAAACACAATTACCTTTCTATAGACAAACAAGCCTATACTAAGCACAAATCAGTAAAAAAAAATTGATCTTACATCCTTAAGAACCACACCCAAGTTATAGTGCCCCTTCCTACAGTGAGATCATTATTTACACAACAAGAAATGGGTGAGAGATGAGGAAATTGGATGTATTTCATTCAAGAATTTGATCTTGAAATCAAGCCTCTAAATACAGTCAAAGATAAAGGTTTATGCAAGTTATCTACATAGGCTCAATACCTAGCAAAGTCATACGAGTCAAGATGGTATAATGTATTTTCCTTCTACTGTAGCGAAGTGTTCCATATCCCACTGAGTCACGACTCCCGGTAGTCATATCTCTCTTATTTTTTTCATAATGGGACATGTCCTAATCATTTAAATCCTAAGGAGAGAATATATTTAGATTGAAATGTTCCCAATATCATCTCATTAACTATGTGTTATTTCATAATAATTATGAGAGAGTATTTCTTAGGTGTCTTGAGAAAGAAGACGTAGAGGGAGTGTTGAAAGCTATCCATGATGGTCCAAGAGGTGGAAACAGTGCAGGTGATACCATGAATCATAACGTAAGGGAAGGTTACTAGTGGCCAATGTTGTTTATAGATGCACATACACATGTCAAAACATGTAAAGTATGCCAACTGAGTGCTAGAAAATACCTAGTAGGGCCAGACAATTCGGGATGGGATAATGAATTTTTCTTGTGGTTCATTGAAGTGTTATATATCCCACCGATCCACGACTCATGGTATTCATATATCTCTTATTTTATTCATCATGGACATGTCATAAGCATTTAAATTCTAAGGAGAAAAAAGGTCTTAGATTGAAATATTCCCAATATCATATCATTAAATCTGTGTTATTTCGTAAGAACTATGATGGAATATTTCATAGATGTCTTGAGAAAGAAGATGCAAAGGAAGCGTTGAAATATCTCCATGATTGTCTAGTAGGTGGACTTTGTGTATGTGAGACCATGACTCAAAAAATCCTAAGGGAAGGTTACTTCCATCCAACTTTGTTTAGAGATGCACATACACATGTTAGAGAATTTAAAGTCTACCAACTGAGTGCTAGAAAAGAGAAAAATGCCTCCATCCCATTGTAGTGAGTGACAATATCAAGACCTTTTGAGCAATGGTGGATAGATGTAATAGGATAGATCAACCCAAATTTATCTAAATAACACAAGTACATGCCTACTATGACACACTACTTTACCCAATTGTTAGAATTCATTCCCCACACCCATATTAATGAACATGTGGGGATGTACGTCCTAGAAAAACACCTAATTACTATATTTCAAGTACCATCTATCCTTATTTTTTACAATAATTCTTATTTCTCTTCTACCCTCTTGACCAAGTTTTTATTAGACAAAGGGATTATACTAAGGTATTTTTCTAAATACTACCTGCAAGAGGATGGTGTTGCATAATCAACAAACTTAAATTTTATTAGAATCCTATAAAATATAGTCACAGAAAATCCTAAGAACTAGCACAATGCTCTACACAATGCACAT
This sequence comes from Picea sitchensis, assembly GCA_010110895.2. Taxonomy (NCBI): domain Eukaryota; kingdom Viridiplantae; phylum Streptophyta; class Pinopsida; order Pinales; family Pinaceae; genus Picea; species Picea sitchensis. The sequence continues at coordinate 30,541 of SNQJ01S0081316.1, forward strand.
TGGACTGATAGCATAACTCCTAAAGAAGCCCTAGGAAACTCTCCATACTTTATATTTTATGGGAAAGAATCCATTTTACCAACCAACATATATCCTCCATCTCTACAACTCTCTTAGGCCTCTAGGGTTCAATCAGTTTCAAGCATGAAACAATGCATTGACACCCTCATCATGCTAGAAGAAGAAATACAAAGGGATAGGTAGAAATTCACAGCTCATCAACAATTGGTTAAGAGATGGTTTGAAAAACACAAAGTTGGGTGCAAGAATTTATAAGCAGGAGATCTAGTTTTGAATTGGGATAAGGTGTGGATAAGGTAACTGAACCAAACGGTAATCATTCTAAGTTTCAAATTTTGTGGTTTGGTCCTTACCAGGTCCCTGGGAAAATTTTGGTTGGAACTTATAGATTGCAGAACATGGGTGGTGAACTAGATTCTCTCCCTATGAATAACCAAAGCCTCAAAAGATCTTTTTTCTAGCCACTCCATTTGGGTGGTTTTGTACTATAGTTTATTTTGTTTGTTTTTTTTATTTGTTTCATTTATTTTAGAGATGACCTTTTTTCCATTTTTTCTTTTTTTTGTTTCTTCAGGGAACTTTGTAGGGTAATGTTGTGTCATCACTTTTGGAAAATTGTGGTGAAACACGTGGTTCTAATTTTCAATGTGAAAGTAAGAGGAAAATCTAAACTAGGATCAATAGTCTAGAGGTACTTACATTTCTATATGAATATAATTTGGGGAGGGAAATTGTGGTCTAATTTTTGGTTTGGAGGTCCTTAAGAAGAACATTAAAAGAAGGAAAGTCTAATTTATGAGTTACAATGCACTGATGAAGGGACCACTCCTCAGGGGAATGTTGTGAGAATATTGAGTAATAAATACTTTTTATAAGAAATAGATGTCATCCTCCTAGAATCTTGGTCCCATCCCGAAAGAAACTTTCAATGCCAAAGTTATCTTACAATAATTGCATCCACTGTGCATTATGGTAAAAGAAAGAAAAAAGGCAGAGCAACAAGCTAGGAAAGTAAATCCAAGAGATATTATCATGTCAAGGAGGGAATGCAAATATCTTCATCGAAGATATGGACGCTAATTGGTATTGGAACAAGGTCTATGACATTAGGGTGACTTCGTCAAGGCTATGAATGATCACTATGTAAAACCCCATTTTTTATCCCTCTGAACTAGAATGTATTATGTAAATATGAATTTGACTGGTGAGATTGTATGTTGAAAGGGACAAAGTGCCTAGAAATGTAATAATTATACATATGTATGTATATACATATGTATATATATATATATATATATATATAAACAAAATACATATTTGGTTGTAAGACAGACAAGAACAAGAGATAGGGGGCTATGATTCCATGAGAGGGGGGGATATAGGGGATAAGTATTTTATTATTATTTTATTCACCCATCTTGGTTTTATTTGAGGAAGTGGTTACATGATCTTCTTGGCAGAGGCCATGTGGTTCTGAGTTCTTGTAATTATATAAACCTTGTATGTGGTTTGTTTAGGGGTTTCTTTGTTGATCATTCATTTTGGGGAATTAATCATTTAATCACTCATCTTCCTCACTCTTTCTCATCCATGTTCTATTGGTCAATCCATGGAAACACATGGTTGGAGGTAGATATCCATATAGATGGTTGTGAGGAAGTATTGATTATTCCAGGAGGAAATGGATGCATGTATGTATGAGATTACTACCAGTTCTAAGAGAACTTCCCACAACTAAGAATCCTTGTATTTTCTAGCATCAAGATTCCCTAACATGTAGCACTGGATCCCTAGAGAGAAATGGAACAACCTAAGGGACTACATGGTAGAAAAAGGGGTTCATTTGTTTGGGTTGTGCAGGTTGAAGAGGGAATATAGTTGGAAATTAGGATTGTTGCATGGTTGGGAAAACCTAAGAGCTTGTTAGCTAATTGTTGGGTGTAGAGTCATCCTAGGACATGTCCTTGTGGATTCATATCTGTGGAGAGGGGGTGACCTACTATTGATTTTTGGAACAACAATGTCTATGGTTGGGTGGAACGTCCTTGGTCTATAGCCAGTTGGTGGATGGTTTAATGAATGATATGTGCTCTCTTTTGTTTCTTGTATATTTATATTATGTTGTGTATTATTATTATCTCTGAGATGACGTGTTTCTATTGTGCATTTTTTCTATTAATGATCTTCATGGAATAATTTTAAGTATTATTTCATGGTTAAGCATGTTTTGGTTAATTGCATGCTTGGATTCATGTTCTAGATTAATTAAATATTGAAACATAAATTTCAAATCAGTCTAAGAGGGTGAATTTGGAAGTACTAAGGAAATGGGTACTGTTGTAGGGGCTAGTTGACCTCGTCGACTAGAATCGGCGGTCGACTTAGAACCTGACAATCGGCCTTCGTATTTAGAAGTGGAATTCAGTTGGAGTCTCTATTAACCGACTGACCCAGGCAGTTAAGTAGTTACAACTTCTCGATAGAGATATAAATAGATAAGAACACGAAGGCTTAGATAGCTTCATGTGAGAGGTTATATGTAATTGCTTTGTATTGTCTATCATATAATAAAAGGAATTTTCTTCGGGCTCTCATTACTTATGTATGTCTCTATATATGCCTATGTGTATGTGTGTATCTCTATGATTTCTATGCAAGGTTGTATTGGTAACACTCCCTACTTTTCCCTTGATTACAACATTGGTTCCATTATCGGTAATATTGAACTTGGGCATGTAGAAGTGTATATAAATGATAAATATACAAGACATACGTGAGTGGTGGGAGTGAAAAATCGAGAACTACATCAGAAAATATGCAAGAATGAATAACCTCTCACTAGTCGAAGCAAGGTCACGGTTTTTTTAAGAAATGCACAAAAGATTCCTTAAAGTTATCCAAGAAGCATTGTTCCAGCACATTATTAGATAAAGTGATGTGTAATTTGATACTCGATGAGAAGTTAGGCCTAAATTTGATGAACGAAGGAAGAGTGAACCTTCACGACTGGATCAAAACAATTATTGAATATTAGATTTTAGAACAAGCCATTGAAGATCTAACATCCCTCGAAAAGATAAAAGAGAAATTCTACATCAAATTGTACAATGGATTTTTCTACATGGTTCCAAAAATTATTCATAAATTCCTTCCCGATAAGTAATTTGGTGATATTGTCAAATACCAACCAACATTAGGAACATTGTTACCAAATAAAAACTTCCAAGAAAGATACAAAAACTAGGAAGCATTTCTTGATGCAAAGTGAAAAAATGCAAGAGAAACCTGGGATTACTTCTTGAAGAAATAAATATGGCCAATGCTCCCAACTTAGAGTAATTCAGGTCAGTAATGGGGGGCCGGTCAAGATTGTGAGATGCCAAAAAACAAGAAATATTGTTTCCCAAGCCTAAATTTCATCAAGAGGGAAGAAATCCCATAAGTAATCCATGGATATCCAGAAAATAGAACAGGATAAAATACAACGAAAAAGAGAAGAACTTTGTAACCAGTGGAACAACAAAAATTTGAATAGAAAGATGTCTGGGGATGGTGATCCTATTAGAGCACGTGATTAATATGATTTTGACACAGATAGATCAAAGTTAGCAACAACAGCAGCCGCAACGATACGCAACTGAAATAGAGATGCACAGTTGAACATCCATCAATCGGTCGACGAACCAGAAAGTATGGACTACAAAGACTATGGACCATATTTATGTACATCTCCTGCATCAAGAACTAGTCCAAGGATAAGAGAATTTATCCAACAAAGGATGTAGATTGATGACCAATCTGCAATATTATGGTATAGAAAGGACGACCTGGGAAACCTACGAGATGCATTGATTGTCGAGCCTGAATGAAATAAAGTCAACCATATGATTATCCAAATCGAGGACCTCACCGACTCAACCCCCATGCAACATCTAATCTCCAGAGAAGAAATTAGCTATAGTCTGGAAGCGACGCAACCTTTGGAACAATGATTAGTTGAATATAAAGATCAAATTTCTCAAACTAAGGACGTGTATTATGTACTCAAGAAGAAACAATTATTCCTTGAGTATCATCCATTTTCATACATAGAAAAAACCTGACCAGAAGATTCAACAGCTCATTCGAAAGAAATAGTATCTAAAAAACCAAGAGAACCGAGAGTTCCTACCAAGAAATTCAAAATGGGATTAAACCACATCCCCATTTACGAAGGAGAGGAAGACCCAAAATGCCATTGGTTCGTATGTGAATTTTTTTGGGATGCAGATGATATTACAGATGAGGATAATCAAATGGTTCAATTTGGTGCTGTGTTGTTCCATGAAGCCTTAACATGGTTCATGAACTACACTGAAAATCAAACTCGTTCAAAGGAAGAAATAAAGAATAGTTTTTTAACATTATTTAAAATCTAGGACATCACACATTTGGTAGCTTAAAAGTTAAAAGAAATCAAACAAAGACCAAGTGAGTCAATAAGAGAATATGACAAGATATTCAAAGATCTCATTAGTCAAATCCTGATGGCGATCGATCAGAACCTACTAGTCTAGTGGTATGTAGTTGGGCTACTGCCAAGAATATGATCTTCACTACATTTATGAGAGATAACCAGCTACGAAGATGCACTATAGAAGGAAAAATGAGTCGATTCAGATGACAATATCTTATCAACTTCCTTGACAATGGAGAGACATGAGGAAAAAAATAACATTTGCAACAAACTAACAAAAATCTATCTATACGACACAATGAAATATAGTGCATGTTGATTAAGGTTGGTTGTCATTGATGTCAACCCTTGAAGAAAGACCCATAGCACAAAGGTTTGGGTAATGGACCCAATAGTGTTTGATGTAAATATGACTCATTATTTTTTTTTCATGGTTGATAAGAAGTAAATATGGA
>SNQJ01S0081317.1:35481-48196 GCA_010110895.2 Picea sitchensis
ATTAAATTAATTAATTATAAATTAAACCCTAGAAAATTAAATAATGAGACCTTAGTACACAACCTTAAACTAATTAGAACCCATTAATTTCCTTTTTACATAATAAACCCTAATATTAAACCCTAGACAAGTATCCTTATTAACCTAACCCTAGAATTAACAATTTAATTTACCCTCAAACTAAACCCCAGAACATAATTATTTATAAATAAAAAACCCTAAAATTATCATAACCGTTAACAAACAAGAATTTAATAAACCCTAGTGATATTTTATAAAATAAAATCTAATAAATATTTCTACTTAGTCGACACTAATAAACTTTCCCACTTCTAGTATTTATACCAGCTCTTCCCTTTCTCTTAAAACCCAGGCTGTTTGTCCTGAAGATGGATCCTGATCTGGATCCAAAACATCGACAATCTAATGACTACACTATGGATTTTCCGATCAAAACTGAGAATAAAAGACTTTGGAAAGCAAGAGAAAACCCTAATGAGTTGTCTAATAACCCTAGAAGTCTTGTCGACTCAAGAAGATAATTTATATTAGGTTATTAGCCTACAAGAGAAGAAGTCGGCCAGAAATAATAATAATATACTGAATAGACACTATCCAGAAGGAGAAGTCGACCCCAACAAATCTGACAGAACCAATATAAATATAGGGTGCCAATTCTCATTTGATACATCTCAGAATGGAAGTTCCCAGTTGGTGCGCACTGCAGTTCCCAATTTGGTGCGCACATGTGGAGGAGGGTTGCAGCTGTAGCTATAGAAGAAACTAGTTTTCAGTATTGGCTTGGACTATCTCTTGGCTAGGGTTTGGACTATCTAATCAGCTATTGTTGGTGCGCTATCCTTGGAGGAAGATGCACTACACATTGTTTGGCTATCTAGCTTAGGTTTTGCTTCCAGAGTAATTCTCAGTCAGGGTTAAGGTGCTCAGAGGGTGGCTTAGGCCTATGGTTGGGTGACGAGGGTATCGTCAATGGTAAAAGGAGCATACAATCTTCTATATTCTAACACTGTCATCATGACAAGATAAGACTCCATGAATGGAGCATTTTGTATTGCCCATGTCTTCATCATGAATTGATGTTGGTTGGAACTTCCTCTAGAACAAAAATGACAAGTCCTCTTGTATCTTGACTATGTATGCCAAGTAAATTATGCATCATGCCACAATGTTGCTATATAACTAATGCCCCATGCTTCCAATTTAGACTATCAAATGTCATGTCAAATCTTTGTTTTGGATCTTCCAGAAAGGTTGCATAGAAAATTTGTGTGATGAAGGAATCAAGTCACCAAAGGTGATGCAACACGAAGATGAAGCCTGTGAAGCATAATGATCCTGGATATAAGTCTCCAAGTGCGCTCTTGGATGGTCAATTTAGACCAGAAATGATACCTCCCACAACGTTACCAGTAGATCTCACATTGGAGTTTTCATGTGTTGTAATATGAAAACCAGTAGGTAATTTTGTTGGTATCATGTGCCCGTAAGTTCTCGTAAGTTCCTTGTATCAACCACTATCGTACCTCCTTGAAAGGATTTGTCCTTGAAGTAGGATAAGGAATTGGTGCTAGACATCAAATTTGTGCATGAATCAATAATAAATCATATTCTTCATTAGGTACAATACTAAGGCTTTTGTGTATCATGAAGATGGGGACTTTTGTAGCATATCATTGTTTTTGAAGACTAGAAAACTATCATTTTTTTTTTTTTAAACCTACAGAAGTCGTCGCTATAGCGACGTATGTTCGTCGCAAGTTTGGCATCTGCATCGCAAGCCATTGGTGGGTTTTCTACTCTGCCACAGGACTTCGTCGCTATTTCCACACACCGTCGTCTCTATAGCGACGCATGTTCATTGCAAGAAGGTATACATCTCTTCTTCTTACCACGAACTTGCGTCTCTATAGAGATGAGCGTTCATGGAAAGAAGTTAAATATTTTCTATGGGATTCCATCTTTCCGACGTATGTTTTTCAGTCTACTGAAGATAGTTTATCGTAATTACGACGATGTGAACAAAAACATTTAACAAAAAATATTTAGGATGATGACACATGGTGGCCTGATTTCGTTGTTGTTTCCACGAATAATCTTAGTGCGTGGATATAGCGACATAAAAATTTCCACGAAAAATATTGTTTGGCTTCATGGAAAGTGCGACGGATATGTGTGGCAATAGCAATGAAAAATCGTGGAAAATTTGGTCATATGTAGTAGTGACGTACACCAATATAGGATTTGGTGAAACGGTTGAATAATTGATTATTGTTCAAAAGGTGTTAAGGTCACTCCCCTAAAGATTTGATGCAAAAATTTCCGCTATTGAATAAATGAAGGATCTTGACAAATTAAGAATGAATGAATTGCATGGGATTCTCATTGCATATGAAATGAGGAATGGAAAATAAAATCCATCAAAAAACGAAGCAACTTTCAAAGATTCAAAGAAGATGAAGAACAAAGAACACAAATAAAGCGACTGTTCCAGCTGTGAATCAGACGTAGAGGAACCACACTTTGTGAGAAAGATAAAAAAGGGATCAGAAAAATACAAAGGTAAGCTACCCTTTAAATTCTTTAATTGTGGAAAAGTAGAAAATTTTGCTGCTAAGTGTCCATATGCGAAAAATGAAAGTAGTGATGATGAAGAATACCATAACATAAAGAAAGAGAGAAAACATCATCAACACAAAAATAACCACAAATAGGACAAACATGAAAAGAAGAACTCTTATAAGAAGAAAAATATCATCTACTCAAAAGGGGTTAGTGACTCATACGAAGAAAGCAGTGAAACAAGTTCTAATGGCGATAGAGAAGAAACTCTCTTTATGTCATTCGAAACAAAGATTGATGAAGATAAAGGGAAAGAAACAATGGATTCAAAAGAAGAGGAAAATGTTGAAACAGATGGGGAAGTGAAACTTGAAGAAGAACTCATGTGTGCCTTAAGAGAAATAAAAAATCTTAGGAAACAAAATTGAAACAAAAGGAGTAGTTGTAAAAATATTGACACAACACCCCTACCTCAACAGGGTCTTCTTGACCTCTCAGTCTTTGGATATTTCTATATCCCTAAGCTGGAATGGCTCGTTATCTCCCACTGGAACCTTCAATACAAATAAAACCACAGGTCCTTCTTAGAAGTTACGCCCACGCGGACAAGAACTAGGCGTGAACCCCTATTCTGCGTGACCACTGACTTAGCCCAAATGGCTCTTCAAATTTCACGACTTCGCATTTCGGGATTTTAGGATTCTTGCAGTGAGTCTCCCCGACTCCTCTGATTCCCGAAACCCCGAAATGAGCTAACGATCCTTAGCTCCTCCCTTATGCTTTCACCATATGACCTCCAGCCAAATCCTGGGATCCTGTACTCCGAGCACGTCGAGATTTCACGACTTGCGAGTTAACGTTGCAACTCTTCTCCTTTTCCCAAAGTCTGAACTCGTGAATTCTCCTCCATAGATCAACGATCCTAAACTTCCTAAGATCTGATGGTCTAGATCGCGTCGGGATTTCGCATATCAGGGATTCTCGAAAACAACTTCCTCCACACATTCAACTTTTGAAATGTCGATATCTCAGAGTTCCCAATCAAAGGCTCTCGTTCCTCCAGATATGACAGCTACTAATCCACCCGAGCTTATGAGTGTTGAAAGACACTTAGTCTTAACCTCCCCGTTGATCCACTGGATCCAACGGTCCACAGAAATCGGTGTTTCTCCCTCATAGAAGTTCAACCGTCCATTCAGGTTCTCAAAGTCTCCTGGCCAAATAACTTGGCGTCCTTCCTCTTGAGCTTGGTTTCTGCAAGGTGACTTTGACCCTTGTCCTTCCTTTGAACTTTCCAAGTCTCTATCCTTCCTGAGATTGAATATTACTGCAAACTCAAAGATTCTAAGGGATTCTTGCACACACTCCTTGCAGCCTTCACGATAATCTCTGATTATCTAAAATATTCCAACTCTGCGCACTCCTTGCGACCTGGTTGGAAAAAGTCTAAGACTTCAACTTGGCCTGCACACACCTTGCACGGATCTATGCTATACTTTCACTTCTGTTGGTATGAGGACAAGTCTATCTCTCCTGATATTTTCTGAGGTAAGACTCAGAATCTCGTCAACGCACTCCTTGTGGACCTTCAATGCACTCCTTGCAGGAATTATCAGGATGAGAAGAAATTGAAACTTATCCTCTCCCTCTCATAGAATTCATACATTCAACATGAAATCATACACATAAGNCCAAATAACTTGGCGTCCTTCCTCTTGAGCTTGGTTTCTGCAAGGTGACTTTGACCCTTGTCCTTCCTTTGAACTTTCCAAGTCTCTATCCTTCCTGAGATTGAATATTACTGCAAACTCAAAGATTCTAAGGGATTCTTGCACACACTCCTTGCAGCCTTCACGATAATCTCTGATTATCTAAAATATTCCAACTCTGCGCACTCCTTGCGACCTGGTTGGAAAAAGTCTAAGACTTCAACTTGGCCTGCACACACCTTGCACGGATCTATGCTATACTTTCACTTCTGTTGGTATGAGGACAAGTCTATCTCTCCTGATATTTTCTGAGGTAAGACTCAGAATCTCGTCAACGCACTCCTTGTGGACCTTCAATGCACTCCTTGCAGGAATTATCAGGATGAGAAGAAATTGAAACTTATCCTCTCCCTCTCATAGAATTCATACATTCAACATGAAATCATACACATAAGAATTGAAACAAATGCATAACAGAGCATATAAGCAAACTGTAAACATGCATTCAATAGATGCAAATAGTAACCATAACAACACCATGAAATTGAGTCAAATAATTCTTATATTAACTCAAGTGCTTCTGTACATGGGTTCTTGATGCAAGAGCATCACCAACACATCAAGCGAGCCAGCCTGGAAGCAGAGGACAGCTGGACAAGCCAACACAATTTTTGAAATAACCTTAAAGTTGTGCGCGTTCTTAAATGAGCCATTAAGAAAAGGCACACTTGTATATTGTAAATGGACCTTGAGCAGATTGCTCTCGTCCTTAGTAGATAGACGACATTTAAGATAGTTAATGAAGGTAGATAGGAATTTAATTCTAGATTTGATAGCTTTAGAGCGTAAGAGGGAAATAGGATATAGACACCCTCATTGTGCATTGTAACATTATCAAGGAAGGAAGAGAAAGAGCATGCAGAGAGTTGTGTGGAGAGCACCCATGTACATATATTTGAATTAATAGAAGAAATATTTGATTCAAATTCATGGTTTTGTGTCTGTTCTTTGTGTATTGATGTTGAATGATATGAATGTTTGCTTCCAGTTATACATTTGTTTTTATATGTTGTGTATATGATTTCATGCTTGAATTGAAGTCTGAGAGGGGTGAAGGAATGAGTTTCAATTGTTTCTCTATCTGAGCCAGAGAATTCCTGCAAGGAGTGCAGTTGAAGTGTTCGCAAGGAGTGCGTTGACAGAGGGTTCAATTAGAAACAACTTTTGTTCTCATTTTCTCAAAGTGCAGTTGGGCACCAGAAGTCGTGCAAGGAGTGCGCAGGCCAAGTGAAGTTCAAGGTTGCGAACCTGAGAAAGTGTTTTAAGACTGCTGTTGCAGGCATGCGTAGAGTTGAAGGGACTTCAACACTTAGGCGTGGTTGAAGGTTTGTCGTAAGGAGTGCGTGCAGGAGTCCTCCTGAAGGACTTAAAGGTCGTGGGAAAAGCTCAGGAGGGATAGGCCTTCAAAATTGTTGAAGGATAGAGAAAAGAAAGTGTACCTTGAAGGTTCAAGCAGGCATCACAAAGTTAGACGAGTTCTACGAAAGAACGCTTAGTCGTTTCACATATTTCTCAAAGGAGGAACGGATGATCGGAATTCTCCGAGGAGAATTCGAGAATCCCCGTGAGCCGTTAAATCTTGTATAGGTGCAGGGGAGATATGACGTCATATTCGCTAGAGGTTCGAAGCTCAGGAGGGGCAGAGCAGTTTATCAGGGCCACGAGGACCATTAGATCTACACGTATATCGTGTATCGGGGTTTCGTGAATCGAAACTCCAAAACATTGCAACAAGAATCACGATATTGCGATACGTGATATCCCGACCGTCGAAGGACAGTGTGGGCCACAACAGAATCAGTGAGTGGAGGAAAGGTGGCACGAGATGTTGGAGTTTCGCAGCGAGAGGTCCCGAACATAGAACATCAGGATTCGTGATCCCGCGAAATCCGAATTCCCTACGAGATGACGGGACCATTGAAAAGTTAAAGCCGTGAGCTCATCGGAGTTTCGACACATCGGGACTTGGGAGTCGGAGAACCGAGTTGCTTGATATCGCGAGTGGTGAAATCGCGATAGAGCAGAAGTCCTGACAGGGTAAAGATAAGGTCAGCGTTGACTGAGGTATCGGGTTTCGACGACTCGAGAGTACAACGTTCGACCTTTGAACTCGCGAAGCCACGAGTTTCGATCCTTCGATAAGTAAAAAGAGGGGATCGCGCAAAGAATTCTGTGGGTGTAGGTTTCCCGATAGGGAAATAGAAGAACGTTTCAGTTCTTCGGGCAGAAAGGAAGAGAAGATCCTGTGTGCGCGTGGACCTTTCGACCTGCGGGTGGTGAAGGGGTGCGTGGATACCAAGTGGTATCAGAGCACATAAAGACTCTTTGCTTTCTATAGCTGGGAGAAGGGTTTCACTATGCCACCAAGAAGAGATAGGCAGTCACCCGATCCAAAGGATAGGGAAATGGCGAGAAGAAGAGGCAGGCAAATGGCAGATCCAACCATAGAGAGACAAATGCATGATCTCTGAGCCAGACTCAAAGATATGGAGACAACGCAAAGATGCACAGCCAGTGTAGGGGATCTCAGTGATTCCGAGAGAGAAATTGAGGCTGAACGTGAGGAGGAAGTTGTAGCCGAAGATGCATCAAATGAGCGTTTGATCAAAGCTATTGCCAGGATGGGTGCAAGAGCAAAGATGGACATTCCAGTTTATGAGGGAAACTTGGATGCATAAGAGATTCTAGACTGGATTAGAGCTCTGGATACATACTTCGACTACGAGGATGTCGAAGAAGATAAGAAAGTCAAGCATGTTGTCACACGCTTGAAAGGACATGCATCATTGTGGTGGGATGAACTACAAGCTGACAGACGCTGCAAGGGTAAGCGGAAGATCAAAAGCTGGGACAGGATGATTGCGAAGATGAAGGCAAAATTCATCCCGAGGGATTATCAAATTACTCTGTTCAGGAGAATGCAGAACCCGAGACAGAAGCTGATGACAGTGAAAGAATACACTGAGGAATTCTACAGACTGAACATTAGAGCAGGTCATCAGGAGAGCGATGATGAAAAAGTTTCCAGATATATGAATGGCCTGAGATATGATATCCAGGATGAGATGAGCATGGTAACCATCCGAACGGTGGAAGATGCTTATCATATGGCTCTGAAAGAAGAAGAGAAGTTGAGCCGAAATCAGAGTCAGAGGGGTCGAGGCAAATGTCAGCCCAGAGGCAAATCAGTTGCCCAGGATAGAACTCATAAGCCCAAGGAGGAATGGAAGAAACCTCAGACTCGTATTGAGAGAGGTGGAACCTCACAGAGAGGGCCATATGTTGAGCGGAGAGGGAAGCATAATGAGTAGAGAGGAGATTATGCTGACAATAAAACTTTTCCTCGTACTAGAGGCAGAGGAAGAGGAAGAGGTGGAGTCATTACGTGCTTCACATGCGGGAAAAATGGGCACAAGTCTTACATGTGTCCAGAGAAAAAGAAGGACATTGGAGAAGCTCACATCACCGAAGCGCAGAGGCGAGATGTTGAGGCAGAAGACGCAGAAGGCGGAAGATCGCTCATGATGTGAAAAGTCCTTTTGACACCTGAGAAGGAGGTGGAAAGTTCAGTCCAAAGGACCAGACTTTTCAGGACTGCTTGCAAGACCAAGGACAGGGTATGCAAGGTCATCATAGACAATGGTAGCATGGATAATCTCGTATCTACAGAGATGGTAGAGAAGCTGGAGCTGGAGACGACTGATCATCCAAGCCCGTATAAAGTTTCGTGGCTACAAAAAGGACACTAGGTAACTGTTACTAAACAATGCTTGGTTGAATTCAAGATAGGAGGGTGTAACGATAAAATCTTGTGTGATGTTATTCCCATGGATGTTTGTCATCTATTGCTGGGTAGACCATGGAAATATGAAAGGAATGTGATTCATGATGGGAGAATGAACACATACACCCTGGAGAAGAATGGGAGGACACACATGTTGCTTCCAATTAAGGATAAGGAGGTGAAGCTGGAGGTAAGAAACACAGTTCTTCTCATGAATGGGAAGGAACTTCTTACAGAGGTTAAGAATAAGGAGGATCCACAATTCTTTGTGGTCAGAAAACTGAGGATTGTTCTGACTAACATAAGAGTGGATGATTTACCAGAGGAAGTTCAGGAACTGCTGGAAGAGTTCACTGACATCATAGTGGACGAATTACCTCATTCATTGCCACCGATCAGGAGTGTGAGTCATCATATTGATCTCATACCAGGAGCCAGTTTGCCAAAAAAATCTGCGTACAGATTGACGCCGCAGGAGAATGAAGAAGTTAAAAGGCAAGTCCAGGATTTGTTGGACAAAGGTTTGGTCAGGGAAAGCTTGAGTCCGTGTGCTGTTCCAACATTACTCAATCCGAAGAAAGACAGAGCCTGGAGGATGTGTACTGACTCAAGGGCGATAAATAAAATAACCATCAGGTACAGATTTCCATTGCAGAGGATGGATGATCTGATGGATTGCTTGAGTGGAGAAAAATTCTTTTCAAAGATTGATTTGAAAAGCGGATATCACCAAATTCGTATGAGAGAAGGTGACAAATGGAAGAAAACATTCAAAACCAATGAAGGGTTGTATGCATGGCTTGTTATGCCGTTTGGCTTAACAAATGCACCAAGTACCTTTATGAGGTTGATGAACGAAGTCTTGAGGGAGTTCATCGGGAAATTTGTCATTGTGTATTTGGATGACATACTAGTTTTCAGTAAAACAACGGTGGAGCATCTGAAACATTTGGCTACAGTGATGCAAAGACTACAGCAGGAGAAGCTGTTGATAAATATGAAGAAGTCCTCATTCATGAAGACATAGCTCATTTACTTGGGGTTTGTTATTTCTGCAAATGAGTTCAGAATGGATCCAGATAAGGTGGAGGTATTCAAGAATTGGCCATCACCGAAGAGCATATTCGAGGTAAGAAGTTTTCATGGATTGGCTAGTTTCTACTGAAAGTTCATCAGAAATTTCAGTGGAATTAGCGCAGCGATGATGGATACAATGAAGAAGCGGCATAAATCTTTTCACTGGACAACATAGGCTGAAAAAAGTTTTAATCTGTTGAAGAGGAAAATTACGGAACAACCCGTTTTGGTGTTGCCGGATTTCCTGAAGACATTTCAGGTGAAATGTGATGCAAGCAGATTTGCAATTGGGGCGGTCTTGAGTCAGGAAGACAAGATGATAACATATTTCAGCGAGAAGCTGAATGAGGCGAAATTGAAGTACTCCACGTATGATAAGGAGTTTTATGCTATCATACAGGCATTGAAGAAATGGAGGCATTACTTGATCCCGAAAGAATTTGTCTTGTACAGTGATAATCATGCACTGCAATTTGTGACTCAACAAGAGAAGTTAAATCAGAAACATGCCAAATGGGTTGAGTATATGCAAAATTTCACTTTTGTGATAAAACATATTTCTGGTACTGCTAACAAAGTTGCTGATGCTTTGAGCAGGAAGTGTTTGCTGTTGCAGGAGTTCAGAGTCAAAACACAGGGTTTTGAAGATCTCAGGGACATGTATGCAGATGATCCAAATTTTCAGGAGGTGTATGCTGAGAATCCAGTTCTTAGAGATAGAATCCCTTGGATAGACTACACGATCCAGGAAGGATTTCTGTTTAGAGGCAATCAACTGTGTATTCCGAAATGCTCCATGAGGGAGAATCTGTTGAAGGAGAAACACAGTGGAGGATTAGCAGGGCACTTTGGTCATGAAAAAACATTCGTGAAGCTGAGCGAATCATACTTTTGGCCAGGGATGCGATCAGAGGTCAAGATATTTGTGGATAGATGCAGAATTTGCCAGCATTCGAAGGGAAGGAAGCAGAATGCGGGATTATATCAACCATTGCCCATACCAGAAAGGCTGTGGGATGCGATTAGCATGGATTTTGTATTGGGGTTTCCAAGAACACAAAGAGGTGTTGATTCAATCTTTGTGGTGGTGGATAGATTTTCCAAGATGGCACACTTCATTCCATGTCAAAAGACTAGTGACGCGACTCACATTGCGAACCTATTTTTCAAAGAGGTCATTCGACTTCATGGGTTGCCGATGAGCATTGTTTCATACCGATACACTAAATTCATAGGGCATTTTTGGAGGACCTTATGGAAGAAGATGGGAACTAACCTGTCGTTTAGTTGAGCATATCATCCTCAGATGGATGGGCAGACATAAGTGGTCAAAAGAAGTCTGGGAGACTTGCTGAGAAGCTTGGTGACAGAGCACCATAGCCAGTGGGATAACATATTACCACAGGCAGAGTTTTCATACAATGACTCAGTGAATAGGAGCACAGGCCAGAGTCCATTTCATATTGTTTATGGCATAAAGCCAAGAGGAATTTCTGAACTAAGGGATTCAAAGCAGACTGCTACTAGGAGCGCTAGTGCAGAGGAATTCACAGAAGCGATGAAAGAACTTCACAGCCAGGTGAAGGGGCGATTGTTGAAATCAAGCCAAGAATATAAACGCAGAGAAGATCAGCATAAGAGATAAATTCAGTTTGAAGTTGGTGATCTGGTTCTGGCACACTTGAGGAAAGAAAGGTTCCCGAGAGGAACATACAACAAGCTGAAAATGAAGAAAATCGGACACTGCAAGGTCTTGAGAAAATTCGGGGACAATGCTTATGAGATTGAATTACCCGATGGGATCGGAATATCTCTGATATTCAATATCTTGGATTTGTACCTGTATAAGGCTAGAGAAGCAGAGACTGGAGCTGAACAACCAGTGATCCAGTGGACGAAACAGATGCCAGTTACAGATAAGCCACAGATGGAGTGCATACTGGATAAGAGAGTGAGCAAAGGGACTAGGCGAAAGAAATACTTCGAGTATCTGGTCAACTGGAAGAACCATCCAATTGAAGATTCTAGCTGGGAGACTGAGGCATAGATCCAGAAGCATGGACAGACCGTGCAGGAGCTCATGGACAGGAGCCCATGAAAGTTTTCAAGCGAGGGAGTATGATGAAGGAGCATCACCAACACATCAAGCAAGCCAGCGCGGAAGCGGAGGACAACTGGACAAGCCAACACAATTTTTGAAATAACCTTAAAGTTGTGCGTGTTCTTAAATGAGCCATTAAGAAAAGGTACACTTATATATTGTAAATGGACCTTGAGTGGATTGCTCTCGTCCTTAGTAGATAGACGACATTTAAGATAGTTAATGAAGGTAGATAGGAATTTAATTCTAGATTTGATAGCTTTAGAGAGTAAGAGGGAAATGGGATATAGACACCCTCATTGTGCATTGTAACATTATCAAGGAAGGAAGAGCAAGAGCATGCAGAGAGATGTGTGGAGAGCACCCATGTATAGATATTTGAATTAATAGAAGAAAGATTTGATTCAAATTCATGGTTTTGTGTCTGTTCTTTGTGTATTGATGCTGAATGATATGAATGTTTGCTTCCAGTTATACATTTGATTTTATATGCTGTGTATATGATTTCATGCTTGAATTGAAGTCTGAGAGGGGTGAAGGAATGAGTTTTAATTGTTTCTCTATCTGAGCCAGAGAATTCTTGCAAGGAGTGCAGTTGAAGTGTCCGCAAGGAGTGCGTTGACAGAGGGTTCAGTTAGAGACAACTTTTGTTCTCATTTTCTCAAAGTGCAGTTGGGCACCAGAAGCCGTGCAAGGAGTGCGCAGGCCGAGTGAAGTTCAGGTTTGCAAACCTGAGCGAGTGTTTTAAGACTGCTGCTGCGGGCGTGCGCATAGTCGAAGGGACTTCAACACTTAGGCATGGTTGAAGGTTTTCCATAAGGAGTGCGTGCAGGAGTCCTCCTGAAGGACTTAAAGGTCATGGGAAAAGCTCAAGAGGGATAGGCCTTCAAAATTGTTGAAGGACAGTGCAGAGAAAGTGTGCCTTGAAGGTTCAAGTAGGCATCACAAAGTTAGACGAGTTCTGCAAAAGAACGCTTAGTCATTTCGCAGATTTCTCAAAGGAGGAATGAACGATCGGAATTCTCCAAGGAGAATTCGCGAATCCCCGTGAGCCGTTAAATCTTGCAGAGATGCAGGGGAGATATGATGTCATATTCTCTAGAGGTTCGAAGCTCAGGAGGGGCAGAGTCGTTGATCAGGGCCACGAGGACCGTTAGATCTACACGTATATCGTGTATCGAGGTTTTGTGAATTGAAACTCCAAAACATTGCAACAAGAATCATGATATTGCGATACGCGATATCCCGACCGTTGAAGGACAGTGTGTGGGCCACAACGGAGTCAGCGAGTGGAGGACAGGTGGCACGAGCTGTTGGAGTTTCGCAGCGAGAAGTCCTGAACATAGGACATCAAGATTCACGATCCCGTGAAATCCGAATTCTCGACGCGATCAAGGGACCGTT
>SNQJ01S0081318.1:7965-35470 GCA_010110895.2 Picea sitchensis
TGTTGTAGATACTTATCCAATCTAGAGTACCATGCTCTAGGAGCACATTTTAGACCATACAAGGCCTTCTTTAATTTACACACATAATCTGCACTCTCTGATAGCTGAAATCCTTCTGGTTGTTCAATGTAGACTTCTTCTTCAAGTTCCCCATTCAGATAAGCTGATTTTACGTCCATCTGATATACTTTAACATTTTTGGAGCATGCATAGGCTAAAAGAAATCGGATTGCTTCCATTCTGGCAAGTGGGGAAAATGTCTCTTCAAAGTTGATTCCTTCAATCTATGCATATCCTTTACATACCGATCTAGCTTTGTTCCTTGTAACTTTTCCATCTTCATTTAATTTATTCCTGAAAAATCATTTTGTGTCAATCACATTCTTATTATTTGGTCTTGGAACCAGTTCCCAAGTGTCATTTTTCTCTATTTGATCAAATTCTTCATTCATGGCCTTATTCCAAAATTCATCCTTGTTGGCTTCTTCAAAACAATTTGATTCAATTGTATATAAGAGTGCTAGGTGTGTTTGTTCTGGTGAACGGATTTTTCTTCTAGTCTCAACTCCTGCATATTTGTTTCCAATAATCTAATCTAAAGGATGACTCTTCTGTACTCGTTTGCTAGGTGTATTTGGATATACTTGTTGAACTTGCTCTTTGGTTTCTATTAGATTCTCTTCATCTTTCTCTTCTACTTCATCTTTTGCTTCTTCTTCCTCGAAAAATTGTTCCATTGATTTGTTTTTTTCTTCCTTTGATTTGGGTCTTCCTGTTTCATCAATTGTTACATTGAATCTTTCCACAACTTTGTTCAGTCTTAGATTGTAACACTGGCATGCTTTCCTTTTACTTGAGTAACCAACAAGTACTCCTTTGTCCTCACAAGAGTCAAACTTTCCCATTCTTTTGGTTTATTGGCCTCTAGGAGATAGCATTGGAGCCAAAGAAAGTTGTTTTTATTATTATTCTATCTTTAATGATGGGGGTATTCCTATATATAAAATACTCATGTACCTAGGAGTTCAAAATCAACAACACCCCCACTATGGGAAATCCAAAAACCTAAAACATTTTCTTTGGATTCATTCCCTTGGGCCTAAGCAAATTCTAGATGTTGTCAATACCTCTTGGCCTCCATTACATGGATGAAATCCTTATTAGGAGACCATATTCCTTGGAGTATAGAGTTTCATTTTGCTTAGATGGTTGCTCTAGTTTAATTGCTTTAATATTTGTAGATGAAATGTAACAAAATAGTTTTTTAATAAGAAAATCCTTCGTGTACTTTCTCATGCTACGAAAATGCTAATTTGTGTCAAAGTTTCCTTATGGATTATTATACAAATGAAAAAGATTCATATGAAAATGGAATATTTATTGCAAATACTAGAATTTCAAGTGGAACACTTGCAACATGAGTAGGGATCCATCTAGTCCCTCTCATGCCCAACCAACACATTTTCAATATGGCAATAGCAAGGCCTATCACAAGGCCAACAAACAAGTTTGTGACAGGAAAGGATGAAAACACCATTGGCCTCCTCCCTCGACACATAATGACAAATTCTTAACTCTAACACTAGCCATTTTTTAGGTTCTAAATCCCCTTGAGCCAACAAATGGTGGTTGGAAGCAACTTCTTGTTGACATTGATCCTTAAGTTATTGGTTGAGGTCTAGCCCCAAATGATCATGATGATCCCTTGCCAATGGTTGGTTGGGTCATTTAGTGTTTTTGCTTGGGCTTTATTCCCTATGATTTTTGTTTATTTTAACCTTAAGTTATTTTGGACTTATATATGGTTTCATTTGTGTGTATCAAAGGTGTTGGCATAAGCCAATGCACTTTTTGTGTTTTGTTTATGTTGTTTGACTAAACACAAAATATTTAGTGGGTATTAAACTTTATGTTGAGATATTTTATGTATATGCTCATGAATTTTGTTATAATGTTTTGTTTGTAAAAATCCCACTTTATGTAATAAGGGCCCAATGTTCTTACTAGTGACTTAACCACTAAGTTAGGGTTTATTAGGGTTTTTCCTAGTTTATTATTATAAGTAGGGATTTCCCCCTCTCTTTTGTATCTCATATCATTTTACTCAATACAAACAACCAAATATTCTTGTTTATTCCAGACTTCCTCCTCTATTATTTTGGATTTGTGAGTGCAATACCCCTTAAGTGTGCATGTTCCCCCATTGTTTCTTTCTTGTTCCTTGTATGTATTGTTCCTTTTCTATTTTTTTTTCAATAGTGGTTCCTTTTGGATACAAAATTACTACAAGTTGGTATTAAATCATTAATGAATCTCTCACCCTTGTATGTTTCTTTTTTCTTGCAAGAAGAAAAATAATTAAAAATAAAACAAACGAAAAAAATGTCAAAAGGAGAATTTCAATATGTGATTTGTGTAGAATTACAAGAAAGACTCGCTATTTTTGCAATGGAAATCAAGAATATGATAGGTAAAATGTCCATGGAAAATGACCCATAATCCCCATTCCATCATCATGAGGTCTATGTGGAGGACAATGATCTAAACTATTTTCACAAGAAAGGAAATACCCCTCCAAGACCAGTGATACAAAACCACTAAATACCCATTTTAATCTTCAAATGAAGATCCCTCATTATGATTTTTTCAAAGTAGTGGAAGTTCATACATGGCTAGGTAAGGTCAAGCTAAAAATCAAGGTGCAACACACGTATGGCAACGAGGATAACTTGAATTTCACAATACATCATTTGGATGATGCAGCTTGTAGTTGGGGGGCAAGATGAATTCCAAAAACCCTAAAGGAGATATTAGGACTTCTAAAGTTCATCTCATTCATCTTTCTAGAATGACTTGATTGTTGAATAATTTATTTATAAGTTCCAAGTTCTCATGTATAACGCCAAAATACTTATAGATTAGGTGTGGGAAATCTAAAATGAGGGATCCACATTGAGGTGAAATTGTTTGAATCAAACTATTTTGAAAAAACCATTATTATAGCTTGAAGATTTCAAATTCATGTTGAGACTATTAAGATAAAATACTTAGTTCTAGGAAAAGAGTTAAACAAATGATAGGAGAGCCAAGGAAGAGGGAAAGTTTGAGAATCCATAAATCAAACCCCCTACTTATCAACATATCCAAAACCCTAATCACCCCACATCAAGACCTTGTCTCATATAATCTCAACCTTATTCTAAGGGTCATGTCTTTAGTACAAAAAAAACTTTTTAATGGTCAAAGATCTACACCAATTCACTCAAAATATGAAATTGTGGAGGATAATCTTCTTGAAGAAAAACTAAAATGACTCCAACAACAATACTAATCCCCTCCACCATTAGAAACAAGAGAACCCTTGATCTCCCTTGCATTAATGATTGGGTTGGGTAGACTTGATACCTTTAAGTTTTATTCCCACACTGCATGTGCAACACCTGGATGGGGAATCTCATACTATGGAGAAATATAGAATTTTAAAAAACCAACAGGGAATTTTAGTGATTATGAAAATAATTAATTCAGAGAGCTTATAATAATTTAGATGAGCATTAATCCATTCATCTCAAACATTTTTTCCAAAAATCCATGTCCAATGAAGAA
The DNA here is from genome assembly GCA_010110895.2 of Picea sitchensis. Classification (NCBI taxonomy): domain Eukaryota; kingdom Viridiplantae; phylum Streptophyta; class Pinopsida; order Pinales; family Pinaceae; genus Picea; species Picea sitchensis. The sequence continues at coordinate 11,572 of SNQJ01S0081318.1, forward strand.
TTTACTGAAGGTATGAATCTTCAATTGTAAGGCCAAACTCCCTATAGAGAAAATGTGGGACATTTATGTTTAATTTACAATAAAAAACATGGACTAACACTAAAAATATGTTTGAACCTAACACTTAGGAAAAGCCATTATTATAATAGAATCATTTGAAGTCATGTTTGCGCTATTAAGAGAAAATACTTGGTCCCTAGGAAAAAGGGTTAAAGTTATGATGGGAGGGATAAGGAAAAGGGAAACTCTTAGAAGCTACAAATCAAAACTCATACTCATCAAACCAACCAATGACTTAATCCTCGCATATTGAACCTTATTGTAGATGCTCTCGACTTCAGTCTAAGGGACATCTCCATAACAACCAAAAAGAAAATTAGGGTTGAAGATCTACACCGATGTGAATTGTAATATGAATATTAAAAGGACACTCCTAAGAACCTGGTAATGGATCTATTCCACAAGACCAATCCCCCCAACATTAGAAGAAATGGAACCCTCAATTTCGCATCCAGAAATGATTTGATTAGGTAGAATTTATACCTTCAAGTTTTATATCCATTTAAAAAAAACATGAAGTCCTTGTTATGATTGATCCTAGCAATATAATCGAAATATTCTTGATAAGAAACAAGTTAAGAATTTGGGCCTCCATTTAGATACTTCTAAACATTTTCCCATCAGTGTCTAGGGGCATAAATATATTAACTGTGAATATGTGGTGCACAAAGTGGAACTTGTTATGGAATAATATGGCCTCAAGGATGACTTTTATGTCACAAATGTTGGAGGAGTAAATGTTGTTTTGGTTAGTCAATGTATATTTCCATAGGTACCTACTCGACTAACCATCATGATAATTCCTCTCTTTCCACCAAGATAGTCATGAAGTGAGTATCAAAGTACTTGAACCTAAGATAATCCAATATGTGGACTGCAAACATGTCTAAAATTTTGATTAAGGGTCACTTTGGTATCATGGAACACTTGTCACTAGATGGAGGAAACTCCTCCTTAATGATTTTATGTTCCATGTCTCTCAATCTATTATTTTACAAGTATGCGGTGGAATTATAAGAGACGCCTACTTGACACCATACTGAACAAGGGGATGGAATAAGTTATTGAGTTGTACCCCACCATTGATCCCACAATGGTGTGCCCCTATCAATATGGTCATTTTAAAAACTTTGAGATTGGAAGGTTTGTAGAATACCTCTTCGAAGAATGGATCATAACTCCTAATGAGAGTGCTTGTGCTACTCCAATTCCCTTAGTGAGGAAAAAATGTGGTTGTTGTCCCCTCTACATTGATTATAGATCACTTAATTACATCCTATCAAGAATAAATTTCATGCGCCTCGCATAGATTATTTGATGGATGAGCTACATAATGCTTAGTTATTTCTACCAAATACATATCCAACGCCAAGAACAAGAAAAGAATGCATTCAGGTATCATGAAGGTCACTTCCAATTCTAAGTGATACCATTTGGCCTCTACAATGCTCTTGTTATTTTTCAACCTTTAATAAAGAAAATTTTTGGAAAGTACCTTTGCAATTTTGTTTTGGTTTTCTCTAATAATATACTCATATATAGAAAAACAATTACAAAGAATATAGAGCATTTGGATATTGTGTTTGATACTTTATCCCAACATAATATCTATGCAAAGGATTACAAGTGTGAATCTGCAAATATTTCTTTGGAGTCCATATTATCTTCGCAAAGGGTGTTCTTATCAATCCTTCCAAGATCCAAGAAATTCAAGAGTTTCCAATGCCTACCGCCCTCTAGAAGCTTCAAGGATTTATGGGTTTAGCACACTTCTATTAGAAATTTATCCACAATTTATTTTTATTTCTTTCCCCCTAACTGATCTAACAAAGAAGGATTCATTTCAGTTATCCACCGAGGTATAGTAAGTTTTTGATAACCTGAAATAAACCCTTGTTTTAGTGCCTATGCTTACTACTCCCTATTTCAGTCAACGACTCAATATTGAGTATGACTCTTATGGGTTTGGTCTTGGTGCAATGCTATTATAGGATGTGAAGCCCATTGCCACATAAAGTTGCATGTCAACATACTACAAAGTAATGTTGGTCATAACTCATGCAATGGCTAAGTGGTATCAATTTCTATTAGGTACCAATTTATTCATTAAAATTGGTGTTTCATCCTAAAGAATTTATTGACACAAAGTATTTTAACAAAGGAACAACAAAAGTGTATTTTCCAACTCCAAGTTTCTAAGTTTGAAATTATCTATAAGAAGGGTAAGGAGAATATCGATGTTGATGCCATATTTGATTGGGATGAACTATCCACATTAACTCCATATCAATTACTCTTCATGCTTAGATATCGGAGTTTCTCACAGAATTCACACTAGATCTTCCTACATCTTAGTGTCAATAGGACATTCTTGATGGAAATAAGGGCCAACCTTAGACTATCAGGAATGGCTCCATCCTCTTTAAGAATCACATCTACTTATGGCCTATATCTCATCTTATTACATAAGATATTTGACATGGGCATGCATATCCCTTGGTTGATCATGTGGGTTTTCACAAAACTTATATAATTGTCTCTGATAACTTTTATTAGCTAAAAATGAAGGTTGATGTTGAGAAATTTATAGTCAAATGTGACACTGGTCAATGCAATAAGATGGAAATTTATCCCTATCATGGTCTTATATAGAATAAATCCATCCCCAACCAAAATTGGGAATGTAACATACCCATCCCACAACTGATTCACATCACTTTCTAAAACAACTCAATAAAATTTTGGATACCAATTTAAAATGAAGAAATAATACACAACATGTCATTCAAGCTCATTCAGCTATCCATACTAAATAAAAACATAAATATAGCTACTCTGTGCACAACACCACTAAGTGAAGATAACATAGCTCTACCACAAAATATAGATTTATATGCATCAATTATACTCACAGCAAGTATCATTTAACCAAGATAACTCAGAGTAATTTGCACAACAACCATATCGGAATTTAACATGAATTAACATATCAAATGAGAACACTTATCTTAAATATATGCAACATGTTTCAGAGGACAGATGTTCCTCCCAAACCTGGCCTTGTTATTCTAGTTCTCAATTGCAAGACACCCCCGAGATAGGGCTATGAGTCCACAAGAGATGGTGGTCCCTAAGGTTGGCCAATGTTCCCCTCTCATCAATCAAAACTCGCAACTAATTCCAGTCCACCATATCTCTTCCCCTCAACCTACACAATGCAATGCATCGAATACTCCTTCATTGCTCACAGTCCCTCGGGCCTTTCCACTCCCCTCCAAGGATTCCAGCACAGGTTGGATAGGAATTGTACTTGTTAGGACCTCAGGAATTCTACTTGTTGGGACCTTAGGAATTCTACTTGTTGGGACCTCAGGAATTCTACAACTACAACACAAATTCACCCAGTAGAAAAACATGTGCTTCCTTGGATAAATTTCGAACAAAACTTCACTCACATGTATGCAACCTCTTTCTCCACTAAATTACAGCTCCAAACAGCTGTCAAACATTCCCATAGCAACAACCTTCAAGATTCAACACTCAGAACTCCATCGTTGGCCAGAACACTCCATGTAAAGATAGCTCTCTCTCCAAAAACGTGAATGTGTAAATCTGGTCTCCTTCCTATTAGCACCAGAAGTCGCCTTCAGATTGAAGAAAAGGAAAGCCTGATACCCATCAGAGTTATATGGTGGATGTTGGTTTGTATGGATGAAGTTCAATGGAAAAAACTTAGAATCTGAATGATGTTCAACACAGGAATGGATAGGAAGTGCACAGGGGCGTGAGGGCCACATTAACTTTAGTCAAGAAATTGAGTTAAAGCGAGAGCAGAGGGAAGACTTAGTGAGAAAGGTGAATGAGACTATTATGGGCATCTGGCCTTCCAACAGCTTGGAGATGAAAAACTTGAACTCAAGAGTAGTCTTGAGGTCAAGCTCTAGACACTAAAATATGTTGCAAGCAACACAGTTACAACAACAAGATGATCAAACCTCCATCATCCTGCAACTGCAACAACTCAACTGGATCTTCCATGCCTGAGCCATTCAATGTAAGAAGGAAAAGATACATAGTGAAATGAGTAAAACTAACCATGATACTATTATAATCAAACCTCCATTATAGCAGCATAACAATCATCGACTGGATCATCCATGCCCGAGTGTTTTAAATAGTTTTAACAGAAAAAAATGAAAGGAAACAAAGAACTGACTTCTATTAACATGAAAGTCTCAAATCGATTACATAACCAGAGAACAACTCTGGAAGAATAAACATTACAGATGGGAGATCTGCTCAACCAAAGAACTCTAATAAAACTCAAAACTACATACATATAATCAAAAATTTGCCCAGCAGAGGCGTGCTCGAGCTTCTTGTCAAATTCCATACGTTTGTGTCTTCTCAGTCAGACTGCACATGCATTCTCCTCTGCGCATGCCTTCCCTTGACAGACGCAAGCTCTGCTCCATCAATCCTTTCTGTCTTTCCATTTATGCAATGAGATGATGTCTCAACTGCCGCCTCACTTTCATGAACTGTCTGCATCGGGATTAGGATGAGTCGCACTCTGAACTTCACCATCTAAATCTTTGTTGGACGTTTGTAGGGAGGACTTGGTAGGCAGACATGGACATTGATGATAGGGAGCTGACAAGATGATTGGGACTACGCAGGCACAAAAATATCAAATCAAACCCCCGACTTAGGCTAAACGCCATTTGTGGGTTTTTACACTCCTTTTATCGCATTTTGACCAAGGTGCCACTTCCTTAGGGAAAACAACCCCCCTTACAATAATATTTGTTAACATTAGGCTTCATGGGGGATAGATTCCTCTCTGTGAGTCTCTAATATCTTCAGTAGTTCCAGTTGCCTTCTGCATTGGGCTATGGAGCCAAGCTCAAAACATCCTATTGAGGAAATACAGGCTGACGAGCACACTATTCTAAAAACGAAAGAAAAACACATGGGATCTAAAGGAGTTTATTTATGTACATCCTAGACTAATTAATTTTACATAGTGCTAGGTGAAAGAAAACTTCCACCATAGCCACTCGAGCAACTTCCTAGCTATGAATTTGTTTATTTTTTCAATGATTGATAACATAGAATGCAACCGTGATAGANTTATTTATGTACATCCTAGACTAATTAATTTTACATAGTGCTAGGTGAAAGAAAACTTCCACCATAGCCACTCGAGCAACTTCCTAGCTATGAATTTGTTTATTTTTTCAATGATTGATAACATAGAATGCAACCGTGATAGAATAACGATTACATTCTTCATCTTTCCACCTAATGATGAGGTCAGGATAAATCTAGCTGGCTTAAAAACATGAAGGAAATACAACTCCATGTATTCCTTCATAGACTCATTGGGCAAGCGGCAAACTCCAGAAAATTTATAATAGGCAGCCTTCTCTGCTACACAGCTTCTCACACATTGTTGGATTTCTCTAGCAAGATCAGGGGGGTGAGAGGTTGATGTAGGTTGACTAACCTCAGATGATGGCTGCTCACTTACAGGCTCTAGACAGGAGATAAACTGCCCCTTCTGTTGCTCCTCTTCTTCTTCAGACTCTCCCAAGGGTCATATTCATAATCGTCATAAACAGGAACCGTGGGAAAGATTTTCTCTTCAAACTGTTGCTTGGTGTCTTTTGCGGGCCCAAGATGGATGATTTCCACACAATGCTCTTCATTAATGTATAAAGTAAAAGGCTCTATATTATGGTCTTGGAAATCCTTCATATCCACATCAAAAGCAAATTCATAGCTGTCATACTCAAGTTGGTTGCTCCCCAAGTCAACAAATTGTGGTGGGGAGATCTGTTGCTGCTCTTCATCATTTTCATTGGGATATCCATCAAAATTTGTTTTCTCTTGGTCATCATCCGACATCACTTCTTCGTCTTATGCAGGGCTGCCAAGAACATCTGTTTCTGAGACTAGAATATCCTCTGTATTTTCTTCGTAAGAGTGGCCAGAAAAAATATGCCTTTACTTCTTCTATTTTTGCAGAAAGTGATCTTACCAATCCCACCATCTCATCCAAGGAATCTTATTCCTCCTCATGGTCCTCATCCTCATAGATTTCATTAGAAACATCCATATCTTGATCACCGTCTTCACATTCCTCACAATAATTATGACAGATAAACTCAGAGGAATAAAACTTTTGACAGTGTCTATTGAAAGTTGCATGAAATTCCTTTAGGGAGGAGATACTAGAAGGAGGTAAGGAATGATACCATTCACRAGAATCCCCTGCTAACRAGAATATGAACATCTTCATTAATACATACTCATGATGTATCTCCCACTGATGCATGAGTTCATGAAACTCACTAAGATGTTGAGCAGGGTTGTCCTCTTTACACTCTTTAAATATGGGCAAATAATCAACCCACTCATCTGGAGTAGTAACAACAATAGGAAAACCAGGAACATTAGAAAAATTGAAGGGAGCAAACCTTCGAGCCAAGATTTTTTCCTTTTCAGACTAGTGGAGTTGCTAATCAATTATTTAACCATGGATTCGTTGGGTAATGATATGCAGAATGAGTGTGTCTGGTCTTTGTTCACCATCAAAGACCAAATCTGATCATTGTGTTCTCCCAAGGGCTATAGTTGTAGACAGAGGATGCCACACTAAAACCATGGAGTCTAGATAGTGGAGTCACCACAGCGGAGTCGCCAAGTGCAAATGAAATCTTCAATGGTTCTTATATATGATGCACCTTTAGAATTAGAAACTCGTTGTCGTTCTACCCAGGGAAATGTCTTCAATTCATTCCCCGGTAGTGGCGCCAAAAAATGTTAGCACTGGAAGTTGCCTTTAGATTGCAGAAAAGGAAAGCTTGATACCCATCAGAGTTATATGGTGGATGTTGGTTTGTATGGATGAAGGTCAATGGAAAAAACTTAGAATCTGAATGATGTTCAACACAGGACTGGATAGGAAATGCACAGGGACGTGAGGGCCACATTAACTTCAATCAGGAAATTGAGTTAAAGTGAGAGAAGAGGGAAGACTTAGTGAGAAAGGTGAATGAGACTATTATGGGCATCCGACCTTCCAGTAGCTCGGAGATGAAAAACTCAAACTCAAGAGCAATCTTGAGATCAAGCTCCAGACACTGAAATATGTTGCAAGAAACACAGTTACAACAATAGGATGATCAAACCTCCATCATCCTGCAACTGCAATAGCTCGACTAGATCTTCCATGCACAAGCCATTCAATCTAAGAAGGAAAAGATACACATGGAAATGAGTAAAACTGACCATGATACTGCTATAATCAAACTTCCATTACAAAAGCATAACAATCCTCAACTGGATCATCCATGCTCGAGTGTTTTAAATAGTTTTAACAAACAAAAATGAAAGGAAACAAAGAACTAAATTCTATTAACATGAAAGTCTCAAATCAATTACATAACTAGAGAACAACTCTGGTAGAATAAACATTACATATGGGAGCTCTGCTCAACCAAAGACCTCTAATAAAACTCAAAACTACATACACATACTCAAAAATTCACCCAACAGAGGAATGCTCGAGCTTCTCGTCTAATGCCATATGTTTGTGTCTTCTCAGTCAGACTGCACATGCAGTCTCCTCTACACATGCCTTCTCCTATCAGACATAAGCTCTGCTCTTCCATTCCTTTTTATCTTTCCATTTATGTGGTGAGACAATGTCTAAACTGTTGCCTCGCTTTCATGAACTGTCTGCATCGGGATTAGGATGGGCCGCACTCTAAACTTCACCATCTAAAGCTTTGTTGGATGCTTGTAGGGAGGACTTGGCAGGCAGACGTGGACGCTGATGATAGGAAGATGACGATATGATTGGGACTGTGTGGGCACCAAAATATCAAATCATACCCCCGACTTAGGCTAAACGCAATTTGTGGGTTTTTAAGCCCCTTTTCTCACATTTTGACCAAGGTGCCACTTCCTTAGGGAAAACAACCCCCCCTACAATAATATGTGTTAACACTTCCCATATGAATTGCCTATATTTTTCTTGCTTGATTGACTTGCACTCTTCCCCAAGTTGATTGTACTCATCCCCCATGATCTTGATAAATATGGGAAGTGACTCTCACACCAACCCTCTTACATGAATTTAATTATCGGGCTCTAGAATAATCAATAGCTAATGGAAGGTTCATGATAAGGATAATTTAGAAAGAAATAAGAAATTGGTTTTTGGTTTAATAGGCATGGGTAAACTCTCCCCCTTGGACCCCTTTTCTCTCTTGTGGATACTTAGCCCCCAAATATCCATTTGTCTTGATTAAATTCAATTTACATCATTTACATATTACATTACTTTTGATCTCAACCACATACTACATTTACAATTGTTACACACCTAAGTGTCACACTACCAAGTGTCACAATTAAGTGTCAAAATTTCATCACAATGTGGGAATATTTGTCATCATCCCTAGACATGTTGGGGGAGAAATTTATCATTTGGAGGTCGAAATACTATCTTTCACCTTGATTTTTTGGCCTTTTTTGAGTATCATCACTCCCTTTCCCATATGTAGAGGAGGATGAACCCTTGTCATTTCTCCTTGCTCATTTCAAGGGGAGCGATACTATTTCCATGTTCTCATTTCTAGGGGGGCGATGAAGTGGTTACAACCATCATACCTTATTTTGAGGGGTTGTTTCCAGAAGGTTTCAGTTGGTTAGGGGTTGGTTTGATCTACCCTCTATCCAAGTAAAGTTCAATCTTGTATGTTCATTAAAATCCTCATTTTATCCTATCCTCTCCTCAAATTTATCCTATGGTTGTTACGCCTCAACTCATATATAATGGAGGCGATTCTTGGGTGAAAAGGGGAGGGAAGAGAACTTCAGAGCACCACACTTATGACCTTGTGACATTTGAAGGTTTGGAAAGTAGATCTTGGAGGATTTGTTGCAACATCAACATCAAGGTTGTAAATGCTTCATTACTTATTGTTTTCCATATAATATAACTTGGCCTATTACCCTCATGCTTATGTTGTTCATTGTATGCATGTCTATTTTTTCCTAGTTTCATATATATAAAACTATTTTTCTTAACAATATATTGTGGAAGAAGGAAGTATCTCTTTGTTCTTTGCGGGACTTCTCTTGCACCAAGAGATTCGAAATCAATATCAAGTGTTGGAGCAGGGAGGAAAACCGACAAAAATGAGGTAGGTTATCTATCCCATTCTCTCATCTTCTCTTCTCATTTTGTTTGTGGGAATATAGAATAGATTTAAGGGAAAAGTATGGAACCATTTTTTACCTTTTGTATTGGATCAAATGAGTCTTTATCCAAGGGGGGTTTCACTTATTTGCAGGGGAAACTTTTCCACAACGGAAACTAGAGACTCCACTAGAGACTGATCATTTTTATATTTCTTTAATGTTTTCTATCCCTTTGAATTTTTTTTTGTTGCTTGATCTTTTTGGATTGCATGCATTTTCTTTGAATTCCCCCCTTCCCTCATCATCATTGGCAATCTTACTGAGTCAAGAACCTAACCCTTTCTTAGATATGGGTGAGGTTTGTATCTTTTCACCACTTTCCAGAATTCACCCCCCCTATAAGGGAATACAAGGAAATAGCATCCTAGTCATCCCCCTCTCTCAATGTCTTTGGGAGCAATGAAACCTTGAAAATCACCATGTCTATAGCGTTACAGGAGCGATAACATCCTGATTATCCCACTCTCTCAGTGTCTTGGGGAGCGATGAAACCTTGATCATCACCCTGTTTGCAATGTTACAAGGGTGATAATCCTCTCTCTGAGTGGACTTTGAGTTTGACTTGCCCCTTTTCTATCATTTTTCTATATCAGAACCTTGAATCAAAATCCTTCATGCATTATTGTGTCTTTGATTGATTAAAGTTTAGTGATTGTCACATTTGTGTTTCCTCTTTTGACTTTCCATATCCTCTCAATTTGTGAAGTGTACATGACTATCCTAGGTTAACTCGATCCTTTGGCAAAGTCTATGTCATCAGTAGTTTGATCCTTATAATTTGAAGGAACTCAAATTTATGTCACCGTGATTCAAAGGCCTAGTAGGTGTTTTACTTGTTTTCTTTTGGATTCATTTTCATTGATTTGGGGATTGCAAATGTTGCATTAAACCTTGTTGTTGAGTTTCTCACTCTTATCCGGTTGGGAAAAAATTTGATCCTTTGAGTGCACTCATGAACTCTTTCGCCTTGTTGCAACTTTGCATTGATCTTTGACCTTAGCTACTTGAATTTTGAGGTCTCAAAAAGTGGTTTTCCTTTATTTTATATTTTTGGGTTCTTGTTTGAACGTGTGTTGGAGGAATTCTTGCATTTGAATTCTTTGAGTTCTTGTCAACTTTTTGAGTGCATGTTTTACTTGCATCTTTTTTCTTTATAATTCTTTGCATCATCATTGAATTATTTTATTTTGTTTCAAAGTAAGGAAGAAAAAAAGAGTTGCATTTGGATTTATTTCATTGCATTTGAAAAACAAACAAAAGAAAATATTGCATTCTAGAATGGCATGGTCAAGCTCACACTTTAGAAAGAATTAAATTGCATTGGGAATATGCATCTTGGAAATCAAAAGACTCTCCTCTCTATGATAACTAGCATCCATCGAAAACAAAATATTTGCATTTCATTTTTTTCATGGTTTAGAATCGAGTCATAACACCATCTAGTCCACTTACGCTTACCATATTGAGTAATAAACAACCATTAAAAGGAATGAGGCACATGATCTAAAATCAATTAGACTTTTTTGTCTTTCATATCAAACCAAAAAGTCTAGGATTTTAGGACCTTGATAGTAGGGTGTAGAGCTAACTCTTCAAGGCCATAAGAACAAGACTATAGAATACTAGAGAGTGTAAAATCACATAGTAAAAATTAACATTAGTCAAGAAAGATCCTCTTACATGGGAGTCAAACATGAGGTCAAGTGAAGTGATCAAGTGATTTTTCCCCTCTTCCATTTGCCCAGTGGGACTATTGAATTTTGAGACGTTGAAGAATGGTAGATCCTCGGGGTGACGCCACTTCTTCTTATATTTTGGTCATGGATTTGTGTTCGAAATTCCCACATTGATTTGCTAGTATTGATTGTCTAATGTAAACCCCACCCCGCCACCACCCAACCATTCATTGTGAATTTGTAAACATAGTAACCTCTCCTAGGATTCCACAAAGATGACTACGAGGGGGATTCCTTCTACAAGGAAGGTTCCTTGTACTACCTACGACAAACATTCAATCTCCACTTCAGCGATCCAGGAGGGTATTTACCTATGGGATCTTACTTATACATTGGGGGATTGATGCATGAAGGTTGTCGTAATTGTTTCTCATTTCTCTGTTTATGGCCTCATCTCATGTCTCTGAAAGATACTTACTTCCTTTATCCCTGTTATAAAGGAGTTGTTTTCTTACTCTTTGAAAGTGTGTTCTCTTTGATGTTTAGAAGACCCTTGGTTGAATCTAGATCCATGGAAATAGTTCCCGAGGTTACCCACCTAGGGACACCTTTTCACGGGGAACCTTATGCTTTTCCTTGTTTTGGAAATGTTGGTCCTCCCTACATCGCTACACTGAATCTTCCCATATTCACTAAGGGGTTACCAGTATGGTTGTTTTCCACTCCCATGGTATTGAATTCCCTTGTTGTTGTCCAAGAAAGATCTCCACCTCAATGACATCAACCTCTTGTTGACCCTTTTCCTTCTTCACCCATCGCGTCTTATTATGTTTCTTCTTCCTCACCTCATGAAATCCTTGATGCTAGTAACCAAGAGGCTAATAAGAAGAAGAAAAGGAAGAACAAGAAGAAGAAAAATAAGTAAGTGGTAAATCAATCATCCACTGTCATGAGTGTTGATAATGTTGAAAATCCTACCAACATAGGTCACAAGACAAAATTCCCTTGCAGCATTTATAAGTGTGACTATTGGGTCATTATATTATTTGTAGTGAAATTATAGTCGAGGTGAATCAATTGATAGTCAAAGTCGAAGGTCAAGGTTCAACTGGGTAAATTCAATTCAAAGGTCGAGGTGATTCGACTAGGTAAATATGAAGTCAAAGGTCGAGGTGGTTCAAGGTGGTAAAGACATCGACAACAAGTCGAAGAGGTCAACCAACAATCGGTCAATAGGCAGGCATGTGACAACCAACTAAAGACCAAATGAAGGTCGAATAGTAGTCAATTGCTAATCTGACTCAGTAGTCGACTGTAACAGAATCCCGAGATTCATGGGATTTGTAGCCAATGATCTGCGTATATCCGTAACAATTTTTTGGGTGCCTTTTCTTTATGGTTTTGCCTATTGTAAATCCTATAAATAAGACATGTTGTAATGTTGTAATGTTTTAAAGGATGATTAATGGTCAATCATAGAGGTCGTTGGTCATATAGATGTAATTTGAATTGGCTACAGGGTTGTTCTTGTGTAAATAAAGAGGGCTTGATGTCTATTGTGTCTTAGGTGTGGACCAAGGTTAGACATGTAACATTTTATTTTGAATGAATAAAAAAACAAGAAAGAAGAACACTCAAGGAATGTTGGTTTTCTCGGTTTGGGTTTCCAAGGTAAAATCTTTGTGCATTGTGTGTTTGTTTTGTCATTTACTTTCTTGATTAAATCTTTCTTCTTCTCTTCTACTAGGTTTAGCGTGGAAGTATTCCTCATTTTCGAACATGTGGTATCACAGCTTGGTTTAACAACCTTGGATCAGTTGATTTTTCATATGAGATGATATATGATCAATGTATTATTACAATGACGAGTGTTCCATATATAGAGAACATATGGTGACCATCCATGAAAGTATGTGTCCCTTGGATAATAAATAACTAATTATTTATTATATATATTTATACCTTGTATTATAAATATCATGTCATATTCATATATATATATATATATGTGTGTGTGTGGAAGAATGTCTTCTCGATTTTGTCCAAACATCAACACTCCCTCTCAACAAGGGAGACATTATTCATCATGCGAAAGTTTGTCTCTGAAGTATACAAAGTTCACCCTAGAATCATGACACTTGTCTGTCAGTCTTGAGAGATGTCTCTCTCCCACCTGAACCGAGGGGAAACTCCTTATGTGGCTCTCCATCTAAGCCAATTGACTCTCTCTGAGATCAGACTCACTCTGGGTCTGCATGTAATAGAATCTATCATTTTGAGTCGTTACCATTCCTTTTCAAATCTTCATGACTAGGAAAAGGACTACATCGAGGTCATTCACCACAGGTACACCCATGTGGGTGAATGTCAAACTAATGCAAACTGACATGGGGAAAGCACCTCAATTACCTCTAGTCCATATTATTCCTTGTCATGGTCAAGGAAGGACTACGCCTGGGACCATTTACCACAAGTACACCTTTGTGATAAATGTATCCTATCTCCCTTGGTTTGTAGCCCAAACTAGGTGAAGGTACGCATGATGCTTACTTGGGACATTCACTATAGGTACAACCTTATGGGTGAAAGTATGCTTGATGTTTCCACACACTAGAGGAAAACTAGAACATCGCGTCTTTTGTTCTTTGAATACTACGCTTGGGCCATTCACCACTGGTCAAACCACCATGCCCAATCCTGGGAGAATATATGCTCGATGTTGAAACATCAACACTCCCACCTATCTAGGGAGGTATCTTTCTATGATGTCTTCATCTAGTAGTATACTAACTACTCTGTAATCAACTAGTAGCACACAACTATTGTCTAGTGACACACAGTTACTTCTAGTGGTACACAACCATTGTAGTAGCACACAACTATTTTCCAAAGACACATAGTCTCTGTTAGTGGTATACAACAACTATAGTAGCAAAAGGTCTATCACACGTGGCACTCCCATGTGGACTTTTAGAGTCTACTCCCTTTAAAACATTAGGTTCAACTCCCCATAGTGTTTGACGTCAAGGTCAATTGATCTAAAAATGGAATGGATTTGTTTCCAATATATCTTTAAAATGAATAAGACTTATCTCTTCTAAATTGCAAGTGTAAAAATGGTATGTGTTTGGGTAATTGGATCAAGTTAATAAAACATAACACATAAGTTTAATGATTTTTTATTAATCATGAGTAGCATATCAAACATATAAAAACCATCAAAAATGAACACATAACACAACAAATGATAAAGGAATTCACCCCTCTCTTGGGCTACATCTCCTGTTCCAACTTCCCTTGGATCATTTTCATTATGATTAAAAATTTCTCTTACAGTTCTCTGAATACAAAATGGATGGCTCCAATGGCTTTAGAACGTCCAAAAACCCCTAGCTGGGCTTTTTCGGCACCTAGTTTGGCCAAAAAATGAAGAAGTTGCACCTCCTGGAAGTTTTCCCCTTTAAGCTTGTTATATCTGCTCGCCAAATTGCACCCATTGATAGACTATCCCGGCATATATGTGTTTTTTGTGCTAAAACCAAGCACATGCCACGATCCCACAAAATGAGCAAAAAATGTAGGATCATTTGCATCGGCCCCCAAACTTCAGCGGAGAACTCGGTTGTATGGCCCCATGTAGCCAACGACCTAACGGTCGTGTGCCCCTTAGCTAGCTCCTCTGCGCTATGGTGTATGGTCATGTGGTAAATTTTCATAGAACCGGGGGTTTTTAACTCCAAGTGTTATTCCCAAGCCAATGGTTATAACAAATGGGTGCATGGATATGCTACGGGGCTATGCAACATAGCAATGGTCTATGCACAAGGTTAATGGATAGGGTCATGTGTAACAGTTGTATACATTATGGTATGAATCGTGGGCTGAATCAGGGATAATGATTGCATGCACCAACGGTTATGTGATGTTGTTACGTGGTGTGGATAAAAATGGGGGTTGGGGCCTAGGCTCCAGCCCTTTACACCGTCGTTCGATCCTTAATGCCAATTCAAATAAATATAACACTGTATACGGGTAAGAAATACCATGTGGGTGGGTTGGTAGCCCATACCTACCAAGTCTTTGATGATTCCCCCCCCCAGAGGTCATGGGTTCCAATTCCCGCGGGCACAAAACCATTTTTTACACATTGAAGAGGGTGCCACGTGGCATTCCACGACTGGGCCACGTGGCACCATAACACTTGCCCAATAGATGACATGTGTCAACACCAGATTTGTCCACTTGTCTACCCCCAAGATTGTAAAACCATTCCACATCACCTGTACGACCATGCCACATGTGGGTTCATACCCTGTCACATCAACACTATACGGACTGTACAGTTAGTAAAATTTTGCATGTTTAGTAAAATGAACAGAACATGATATCTTTCTCATACGATGTTTGTTTGAGCATGTTCAAGTTGCGTTGGGTTCGTGAGGCTGAGAACTACGCATGTGTCCATTTTGAAGTGATTCCAAGCACTTTGATTTTTGAGCAAAATTTGATCCCTTGGATCACACCTACCCCATTGGGAAGCTTTTGGACCTCCAAAAGACTACTTTTAGTCAATCTGAAGATGAGGGTATAGTTCCCTCACATTCCCAACCTCAATCCACTTGGCCTTGCTTGGATTGGTCCCTTTAAGAACAACACGAAACTTGCCATGTCTTGTCCTGTACTTGGCTTGGCTCTTTTTCAATTGTTCTTGAACGGTTTGATGCACAAACTAAACTTGTTCAATGAACTTCTTGGCCTGGTTATAAGCGTGACGAAATTAGTGTATATGCTCATGCCAAAACTAGGATGCTTGTTTTTCAAACTAGCCATTGTCTTGCCCACACCAAAATGGCCAGCAACAAGAGAAGAATGTGCTTCCCTTATCATGTTGACTCTTTCACCCTGTGAAAAACATAGCTTGCCAAGATACAAATTTTACCATGCACATAGGAATCCAATTCCTCAACTTGGTTAGTATGACACAAAGTTGCATAAACATCTATGAAATCAGCATCTAAAGAATATTGTTCCAAATAGCTCTCATGCATGATAAGATGATGCTTAAAAAATATTGAAGCACTAACAATAGGCCTAGTAAGCATATCAACAAATTTGTCATAAATGTATTTCTTATACCTTATCACCAAGTGGAATACATATCTTTTCAAGGCATGCAATGGACCTTGCTTTTCTTTCAAAGCTTTCTTCCATGTGTCTCCTTTAGCAATCATATATGTAGTATTGTTCAAGGCTCTGAAATCTACCCACATACGCCATATACAATCTTTCTCTAGTACCAAACCAATTGGTGACCTGCATGGCGAAGTGCTTGGTTTGATGACCCCTTTTTCAAGAAACTCTTGGGCTTGTTTTTTGATTTCAACATTCTCCATTTCTGACATCATGCACATGTCAATGTTTGGAAGAAGACCTCCTTGTTGCAATAGAATCTCATGTTGGATACCCCTTTTAGGAGGCAATCCCCTTGGTTCCTGAAACATCTCAACATTTTCATTAACAACCTCATAAAAATCATATCGTAACTTTGCATCACATCCTTTGAAAACTTCTTCTTCATCATTGTCTTTGGGTTTAATCATCAAAAGTACAAGGTTCTTACTAGCATTGACTAGTCTCTTCATTTGTCCARCATTTGTAAGTGACAAATTCATCTTCTTTGTATGTGCTCTAACAATGTACTCAAATCCATTTTTAAACAAATGATACTTGTTCCAATGACGATGAAAAATGGCTCTCTTATCATATAAATATGGGCTTCCCAACACAATACCAAAAATATACAATGGAATAGCATCAAGCTCTACCTCATCTATATCGTTTGCAGTGATGGAAAATATGAGTTTACACCTTGTCACATGCAATTTGGCATGGTCACATATCCAACCTAAAGGGTATAGTTTAGGATGAGGAGTAGTTTCCAAATCTAGTTTCTTGACAATGTCTTCATAAATGAGGTTTGCTTATGATCATGTATCAAAAAGAGTATCTATATTGGTATGTTTTGAAATTACCCTTATGTCAAAACACTCTATTCTTTCCTTTTCATGTTGAGTTTCATTGATGGAATAATTTGAAGAACTAGTGCTAGCAATAGAATTCTTACCTTGAAACCCCATGGCTGTGATTTTTGTTTCATCTTCTGAATCAAATCCTAAATCTTGTTGTAAGGTTGCAGCAATGTTTGGTCTCTTTTCAGGATGAAGTTTCCAACACTGGTATTTATCATGGTCGTCCTTTGAACAATGCTTGAATGAGATTTTATCTCTCTCTTTATTGACTGAAACATTTTTCTTCCCATTTCCTTCAAACTTCCTCTTTCCCTTGCCTCCATTAGAAAAAGACTTCTTGTTTCCCTCTTGAGGTTCATTCCTTCCTCTTGCCTCTAAATGAATTTCATGTACACAAACTTCATCTAGATTTGAAGGGTTAAACATAAGTATTGTATGCCTCAAGTAGCTATGAAAACCTACAATGTATTTGAGTAAAATTTCTTGAGAAGACAAATCTATACCCAAAACCAAATCTCTTCTCCTAAATTCTTGAGTGAAATTTTGCACATATTTCCCTTTATCTTGCCTAAAAAAATTTCAATCCATAATATTTATCTTGTCTAAAAAAATTTCAATCCATAATATCTTTATGCATGTAATGCATAAAATGTTAAGAAACAAACATCAATATAGCATAGAAAACCTCAGAAAAGTACTCAACACCCTTGAAAAGAGATAATTTCAGATATTGCTTTCCCTTCGAGGGGGAAACCTTTACCCCACTTAAATGTCTAAGTACAAGATGATTCAAAATGAAAATGTCTCCTTTGCATATATAGGAGAATAGGAGGTAAAATTACAACCACGGCCTAAAGCCCACATAAATAAATAACATTACTAATCTATGCCCCAATTAAGTGGTAACAAATAACATTAGGCTTAACATGCCCCTTCACTTGAGACAAGTATTGTTCGCAACGCTTGAGTAACTCCTCGAGTTTCTCAGAGCAAAAGACTCCACTTCCCAAGTGGAATCTTCAGTCGGTAGTTTCCATTTAATGAGATAATTAAATGGATCTATTCCTCACTGGCAAATTCTTGTGTCGTTGATGGCTTCCAGTTCAAATATCATTTTTCCTTCCTTGTCAAGTTCGGCAATATAGTTTGAACTGATCTTGTCACCTATAACTTTTTTAAGCATGAAACATGGAAAACTGGGTGTACTTCGGGAAGATGCAGGCAGCCCAATTTAGCTATAGTTAATCTTTTGCAACACCTTATAAGGGCCATAGTACTTTGCGGATAATTCATTATCCTTCTTGGTTTTCTTTGAGGGACACTGCTTGTCTGGTTGTAGTCTTAAAATACCCAATCCCCTCCTTCAAAAACTCTTTCACTACTACGTTGATCCGCTGTTTCACGCATTTGTGCCATGGTCGTTGGTCCAAGATTTGGAGAACTTGTTGTTGATTCTCATGTGATCTTCCAACGCTGAACCTTAGATTTTTATTTTAGAGAAGAAGTGATGGAAGGAGGGTGGTATCCATAAAGTGCCAAATGGTGTCATTTTGTTGCAGCAGGAAAGGAAGTGTTATACCACCATTCCGGCCAAGGGTAACCATTTGAACCATTGTGTTTGTTTATCGAGACAAAGCAACTAAGGTATCCTTACAGACATTTGTTCACTATCTCAGCCTTGTCCATCAGATTGAGGATGATAGGATGAGCTATGAGCCACCTGAGTACCCAAACAAGAAAATAATTTTGTCCAAAATGTCCATGAAGATGGGATCTCCACACTTACAATAATCTTTGGCTGCCATGTAGCTTTTGAACCTGCCTCCATGAATAATACACGGGTGGCAATCAGACGAAGCTTTGAAGGGATGAGAGAGTGCAAAAGTGTGCTGCATTCTTGGTTGGGGTCTTATCAACAATCACCATGATGACACTCTTTCCTTCCTAATTTTGGTAACCCCTGATGAAATCCATGGAAACCTCCCTCCCAACACTGGATGATAATGGTTGTAAAGACCCTAATTGTTTCCACATTATTTGTCGGGCAAACCAAACATTCTTCCACAAAACCTTTTTGAACAATCGCTTAAGGCCATCCCAAAAAATCCTTCGACTCCCATGGTGGTTTTCGTAACTCGAAAGTGCCTCCCACTGAGAGGTGTGCGCCCAATATAACTTTTGTTTGAGTTGGGAGTTTCACAAATATGTTTATCTTTTGTACCATAGTGAATCATTTTTCCATGTAAATTCATTTGATGCACCAAAATCCCCGCTACAACCTTCAATGAGAGTCCACACTTTTCGCCATTCTTCCATTCTCCACTTTGCTTCTATTATCCAATCGGTTGGATGATCGAGATAGCAATGCAGAAAGGCCTCAACATCTTAACTTTCGTGAGAGTGCATCTGCTACAATATTTTGCTTCCCCTTTTATAGACGATTTCAAAATCATAACCCGCATCTGGTTACCCATTTTGTTGTTCTTTCCTCAAGAGGTTTTGTTCCAAGAAGTATTTAAGACTACTATGATCTATTTTGACCTTGAAGCCTAAATTATTAGGTGTAAGGATGCCATTTCTTCAATGCATGTAGTATTGCCATCATGTCCTTCTCATAAATGGGTTTGTTTAAGTCTCTTCCCTTGAGTAATGACTTTCAAAAGCTGTGGGCCTTCCTTCTTGCATTAGGACAAAGACCAATTCCATTTCCGATGCATCACATCTCCACAATAAAGGTTTTTAGAACTGAGTGGTCAAGACAAGAGCTTTACACATCACCCTTTAAGTTGTTCAAATGATTTAGTTGCCCTAGAGTCCATGAAAATGCACCTTCTTAGTTAGTGCTCTAAAGGTGCCTCTATATTCTCCATAAGCCAACAAACTTGTATGTGTAACTCACAAACCCAAAATCCTCTTAAGATTTTTTAATGTTTTGGGAATCGCCACCATCATGGCCTTTAATCTTGTTAGGGTCTACCTTGACACCTTCTGTGAGATACAATATGACCCCAAATAATCTACCTCCTTACTCCAAAGAAACATTTGATGTCGGTATATAGTTGTTGCTCCTTTATGAGTTGTAGCACCTTGTCAACACATGTTGCGTGATGATTCTCCTAAGACGGTTATGATTAGTATATCATCAAAAATACTAACACAAATTTTTCAAGGGAAGGGCTTGAAAATGGAATTCACTGTCCTTGGAATGTGGAAAGTGGATTTCTAAGGCCAAAAGGCATGACCAAAATTCATAATGGCCTTCATGAGTTCGGACGTTGTTTTTGGGATATTCTTCCTTCATTCTAATACGATGATACCTCGAACGGAGATCCAATTTTTAGAAATAGATTGCTCCATGTGGGTTAATCTTAACAATTATCAATCACTTGTGAATGGAACTTATCTTTAATAGTGATCTTGTTGAGTTTCTATAATCGGACACATACACCATGAACTATCTTCTTGAATACCATTACCACAACTGTTGCTGTGAAACTTTAATAGGTTGAATGATGCCAGCTCTAACATTTCTTCAACCATACCACTTCACTCTTCTCAGTATATAGACTCAGATAGGCCTGACATGTTAGGAGGAACACTCCTGTGAATTAGTGAATTTCATGATCATGATTGAGGCAGTGGGGAGACCTTTGGGAATATCTTCAACACTTTGGAATGTTTATCAATGATCCTTTGGAGATCTTGAGGATATATCTGATGTTTGAATATCTAGTGAGCATAGTTTTCAATAATGCCTTGATGCCCTTTTCAATAATTTTATCATGCCATTGGAGCTGACACCCACCAAGCCTCCCTGTGATACCCCTTACTCAATTATTTTCCTTCCAATAAAAATTTCATGAAAAGTTCTTGAAAATTAAAAGCCACCTGTTCTCTAATGATTGTAATCCATTGATTCTAGTACAACATCTCACTAACCCATGGGTATAGCAATCATTGGACTATTCATTACATATTCCCCCATAGTAAGACATCTCATTTCATTTTCCTGAAAGTAAATTGATAGTTCCATCCCAGAACCATTACTAGA
Organism: Picea sitchensis; assembly: GCA_010110895.2. NCBI lineage: Eukaryota > Viridiplantae > Streptophyta > Pinopsida > Pinales > Pinaceae > Picea > Picea sitchensis. Next base: position 32,664 of record SNQJ01S0081318.1, read on the forward strand.
AACTCAAGGCCGGATACAAAGCAATTGAGATCTTTGGCTAATTTTACAGTGAATGTACCATGAGTACCCATGTAATCAATTAGGACTATTACCTTTTCTCTTTGATGTATCCTTCGGGATCTTGAGGGGTTTGAGGAGTGCTAATTCCCAGCAATGCATTACACTCCATATCATGGGAGTCAACTCTTCACACTAAATTGCTTCTATGTTTTCACCCTTGAGATGGTTCTTGTTCTGTTCTTCTTCCTTCACAACTATGTAGAATAATTTCTTCTCACCACACTTATGTCCCTTTACCTGCATTCTTATTGTCACACCAAAGCATAAACTTTTTCTTTTCTTTCCTCCAATTGTGCTATATGTCAACCTTGTAGGTTGAGGTGTTTTAGGAGAAGGAGCATTGTTCTCTATAGATGTTAGGATATGTCCTTCAGTAATCCATAGCCATATTTTTACTTTCAACATTTCTTCTTTGCCACCTTAAATGCATTCTAATGATTTGGGTTCCTAAAGGCTAACCGTGGTTGAATGTTATCTTTAAAGTTCCTATGAATACATCAATCAAGTGTTCTATGGAATATTGGTTACCTTTAGAGACCAATCTTTGAAGTTTCAATGTGCTCTGTGAATCGAACCTCTTTGTTTCAGATTTATCAACTTACAAAGAAGGTATTGCTCCTTGTATCCTCATAGTGTGCTATCATTTCCTTCCGTGAAAATTGTGCAAGTGACAAGTGATTTTATGAGAACAAAGCCATCGATACCAAACAAATTGATTAGGGTTCTAAATATAAAGAAGCACTGTACCTTTTGTGTATGTGGTGCCATTATGAGATTGTAGCATTGCTCCATCTAAGTATCCATGTGATTGGGTCCTCATCAAACTTCTCATGTCAATCTTAGGAACTGGTTGGTCTTCAAACCCAAAGTTGGAATTTCTCCCACTCTTTGATTCACCCTCTCCCTTGTGTCCATATTTCATGAATTTCATGGGATGCATTTTCACCTCAGGTGTCTTCTCTGTTAATAAATTTTTCAATACTTCCAGCATGATCCTAGCTTCCATTGAATCCATCTTAGTATCCAACTTAGTTTCCATTGAATCCATCTTAGTATCCAACTTGATTCCATTGAATCCATCTTAGCTTGTAGTTCATTTATGTCCCCACGCATTTCTCCACCTTCATCAAGAGTCCATGATTTTCTCTAGAGGTTTATTTGGTGTAGTAGTTCCCTTGTTGGGTGGTGGCTATTGCCAAGTATCACTTTGAACCTTTATTTTGAGGTTTTTCTGCTAGACAATATTTCTTTGTTGTATCTCCTCCCAATTTTGGACCTTTGGCAGGAACTTTATCTTATGTATTTCTCCTGGATATGTGTTGACATACCTACCACACTTAGAGGGGTGAATGAGTGTGTCTTTTTCCCAAAAACTTCCCTGCAACAAAACTCATCAATTAGCATTCAACATTTATTCATTACCCATTGTTGTCATTTATAACCATTTATATGTGAGCACATATCGAAAACATATATCAGCAATATATCATCAACAAGTCATCACCACAATGAACACAAAGAACACAATATGTATGTACAATTTTCTTTTATTAATGTGACTACAATCCTTGGGGTTTATCAGCAACAAATGAATAGAGTACAACTCAACAAGAGAGCACAAGATTTATATGCAAGACTCAACTTGCATTCTCAAGACTAACCGATATGAGGTAACAATCCTCAACATATATCAATTTGTACCCATAAACAAGAGCATCAATGCACCAACTCGTACAAATCAACTTGTAATCAACCTGCACTATAAACAAGTATCCAACCATGTACCAAAGTATATTCCAATAGTGTCAACCACTCATCAACAATGACTCATCAATATACCAAATATCATCAACTATACACCTCTAAGTGTATAAAGCAACTCATCAACTACTGGTTCTAACCATGTACTCAACATGTACCTCAACCAAAAGCCCTTATCAATTTAATCATCAAAATCTGATTTTGTAGCTCTGAAATAGACTTGGTGGTGGAATTGATCACATTCCTGCAAACCTCCTTAACTTTAACAGCAAGAGACTAGCATTTTCATCAAACTTTTCTTTAGTCTCACATGCCTAGTTTTGGATTAGTCAACAACCCTAACATGAAGTAATCATAACTTTGAACCTGTAATGTATAAAGATCTGAAACTGATACACAGTGTTCTTTAGTTTGTTTTATGCAATTCCTCCAAGTGGCACTACTTGGAACCTCTCAGAAAAGGAGTTATAGCAAAAATGGCATACCTTGCTGAATTCTGGCTTATTCTAGAGAGCATCCTTGTAGAGAGTGCCCCGCACAAACTATTTTCTGAAATGATCTGAAACTGTTACACAGAATACTACAGACTTTACCCTAACCAACACATTTGGTATCACTGAATTTTGATCTTTTATGAAGAATTTATGACATTTTTACCCGAAACACCTGATTTTGACTAGTTTCAGGACTTGCCACAAACCCTATTTTCCACAGAGTGTAACTCCAAAAATACAACGACCCACAAGATGATTTTTGAACCACAGATACTTGGATATGTTTTCTCACTTGCATAGTAATTTTAGGATCTGAATCATTATAGAAAAATAGTTATAGCGAAAATGATGAGATGACCTGAAAATAACATACCATAGAAAGCACCTTCAAAAGAATTTATCCTTCCTTGCATTTCGGCCTTCTTTTCTTCACTTTCCTCAGAATTTAGGCTAATATATCATTGGTAAACCTCAGACACATATAGATATTCA
>SNQJ01S0081321.1:0-35761 GCA_010110895.2 Picea sitchensis
TGTGTATCTTACCTCAGGTCCCTGCAGATTTACTTGTGAAAATTATTGTTTTCTCCATATTCATTTGTCCTGTTATTGTGTTATGCACCTATATAAAATCATACACCTATATATCTGAAGGAGAAGATGTAACCATGTCATGATGAAAATACCTCTGCTATGCTACCAGCTCCAGTCATGACATCTTCCTTCTTCCCAATTGTGTACAACTCTTCCATCCGAGCCGTATTTATCTTTCTAATTGGCCATTTCTTTGAATGATGGAATCCTGCATTCAGCTTTTTGTTTGTCTTCTGTCTTTTATCTCCTAGATATCCTCATGATGATTCCTGGCCTTGATGTGGGTTGTTATTAACACCACCATTTTCTACATTCGCACTCATTATTCCTCCACTTATCCTCATCCTGACTCTGCCTTTTGCTTGTTTGCCAGGTGTTCCCAATTATTAAGTTAGACTTTTGTCTTGCATGATTTAGTTTATATTTCCTAGCTTGGTAAAAGAGCAATGTGCACGGTGACATTCTTCTGACGGTTGCTATCTTTTTTGGGATGAAACAGGGTAGCTTTACTAGCATTTCATTTGGCATTAGTGGATGAACCTCGGAATGCCCTTATTGTTACATCCTTTGTCCTTTCAGTTCGTAATGGTGGAAATTTAGAGAAAGCAGTGAATAAATCAAGAGGTATTTGCAAAAAGGCTAATAAATTTCATCCTGAAGTGCTTGATGCTGTGGAAAACGAGTGTGATGAGTCAGTGATGGAGAAGGTACTAGATTTAACATTGGCAGTAAAATCATCTTTAAATGCAATGGTGGATGAATACGTTGTCTCTCAGGCTATGTCAAAATATCCTCAGGCACCATTCTCTGATCTGGTAAGCTCACTTCTATGTTTTCCTTACATAGGGCATTTCATTTTTAGTTCTCAGTTTAGGGTCAGTGGAAAGATTTAATTTGTAGCTCTCTGAATTTTTTGGGTATTGCTTTGAAAGTGCACGTGCTTAGAGAATCCATACATTGCATGAAATTTATCTTCAGATTGGTAGTCATCTTGTGTTATCCTGTATTTCTCTTTGCAACTTTTTCTGTTTTGTTTCTCTTAGAAACTGTTTTATTAAGTCTTAGTTGCTTTTCTTTAATCACAATGATTGAAAAGTTGACCCTGATATCACTTGCAAGTTGCCAAGTACTCTTTTAAGTCATTTGAATTCGCTAATCTTACTTTATTGATCATTCTTTCCGTTAAAACTGTGTTAAAGTTTTCACATGTTGAATATATTACTTCTTGGTCAGCCACCAATTAACATGTAGATGCTAACTGCCCTGCTTGGACATGATATAGATTTGAGATATATTTTATCCATCTTGCAGGTATTCATAACAATACCAACATATTCAAAGGTATGGAACATCTTCAATTGTGTTGAAGGCCACCGGGGTGATGTCAAATACAAAAGAGGCAAGAATATAAATTACAAATTTTTGGTAGATGGTGATCTGGAGGAGATTCGATATGTTTTTGCAAAAGTTGTAATAGATACACTATATTTCACTAATTTAGACGAGGCAGAGGATCAATACCCATCCTAAGTATTTTAGTAAATTTCATCAGAAGTTCTCAATTTTTAAGTCTCTAATCACTTCTTCTCATTTGGTTAACTTTGTTCTTTTGCCTGCATGCTGTTCCGTTGTCATATATTATTCATCCTGTTGTATGTCTGCAAGCAAGTAGTTTATATTCCTTTGTGTTTTAGATTATTATTCATGAAGAGTAGCTGAGTTGCTTTTATATACAAGTGAATCTTTTATCTTGCCAGAGAGAGAGAGAGAGGTATATTTAAGTCGTAGAAACACTTCCCAGATGCACATATTTCATGACAAGAGAATATGAGTTTATCACAATAGCTATCTACAAATTACAGTGAATATGAGAAATTTTGCATTGGTAGTGTTGAATAGGTTGGGACATTTTCAGCTATTTGCCCTCAGCTTTAAATCACCAAAAAGAGGAATAGGCCAGGGCATTGAAGACATTCTTTTGGCCTAATATGTTCAATGAAATGCTTACAGCATAAAATCTAGATAGTTGTATACAATGTAATCTGTGATGGGTGGTTAGGGCCTCTTCATCTACTGTCATTGGCTTTAAATCACTAGACAACAATGGTTGAGCCATGTATGACATTCTTGTCTAATATTCTTAGTGAAATTTGTGTGGCAAAAATCCATGGTGAAATCTTAATTTGTTGTTTTTATTTAATAATCAAGTAAAATAGCAGCGATACTGCATATTCCCTTCCTTCTGAAAGAATTGAAAAGGAAAACATGACAATAATATGAAAGCTTCAAAACATGGATAATAAAAAATATAATTACTTCACATAGATAACCAAAATGCTTACCTTTAAGTGAAGATTCTATTAAGTTGCTTACATAAATTTTGTTAGGAAGATATTACGCAGGTTGGATTTTTTAGTCATCAATCACAAATATATCAGAAAACCTGAAAAGTTGAAGTTAGGAAATGGATCTTAATTTTACTTTTTAAAAAGTCTTCTTTCAATTAATGGAATTCCAGTGTTAGCCAATCACTCTTTCTAATTCACAGGTAAATACAAAGAGTAACTGAGATTGCAAGGATCTTTATAGCTGAACTTAATCAATATTGATAATCCTGGGCCTGATCATGGCTTTTCAGTGAGATCTTTGTATTCATGGTGGGGAGTGCACCAAGTTCAAGAGAAGCTAGAGAATCTAATTTGTGTAATGAAACTAAGAGTTCATGCTTCAAGGTGCCTCAAAACCATAGTTTGAAGCAGCTTCCACAATGTTTCTTTCTCTTTTCCTCCTACTAATTCTCATTTCTCTACCTGCACACCCAATACCAGGATTAAAAACATAAAAATTTTGTATGCTCAAATAATGTTTTGTCCATTAACGCACTGAGCAAGAATCCAAAAACCAAGGGCATTGTGATATCACACATGCAGGAATTCATACTGGTGCTTGGAAATCTGAAAAGCAAGAAATAGAATTTTCATAATGAATGTCTATAATTTTCATTTAGTCCAACCAAAAGCAATAAATAGATTTTTCATAATGAATGTCTATAATTTTCATATAATCCAACCATACGAATAGAATTATTTATAATTTATACACTGACAATCTTAAAATGCCAGATCATTTACTTTGAGTATCAATGGGTCAACTTCGTTCACCTTAATTGGAGCCATGAATGCACTATAAGTTCCTCCAACAGTTGTTCTAACCTATGCAGCACTATCAAGGAAAAATACAACAGAAGTTGCATTATAAGTGGTAGGATAAAAATCAAATTAACTAATACTACACTCAAAATCATCAATTTTATGAAAGAAGGTGACGTTCTGCTACTTAAGGGGATAACCCATATAGAAGTTGCATGCCAAAATGATGGTGTCTGTTATTGATCGCATATATGTTCAGCAAAGAAGGATCGCATGGCAAAGATTTCTGCATCATAAAACATGCTTCTCCACAATGACACAAGTTTCCAATGAACATGGTTATCTAAAAACATGTGAAGGCATATGTTTCAAACGAAGAAGCTTGATTTGCCATGCAAGTTTTTCTAGCAACATTCAAATCCATTATTCACCAAATTACAAAAATAGTAGTACTCTAGTTACAATAGACATGCAGCCATGCGTGGACTAGAAAGTAGGTGTAGATGGTCTTTTTTGTTAGTTGCACAGTCAAATTCTGGAAGTCCCCAAAACCAAATTTATGCCATGATGAAAGTAATTTAAACTAAATATTTACCTTAGAATGCAAAATAAACTTTTGCAAAAGGGGCCTTAATTAGTCCCCTGGCTCCTACTTAATGCCTCACTCTTTTGTAGGCATAAATGTCTGGAAAATTCAAGAAATAAGCAAGAAATTTGCAGTGTCATTTGGGTTGTTAAAGAAGTCTAGTCTTGATTTCATGTTTTGCTATCAAGTTTTGGATTTTAAATTGAGTTGAATAAGCATTACAACAAGATTATTTACAAACCCTGGATGGCCGGATGGGGTGACCCCTGGATGCCATGTCACGAGTGATCCACAACACATGACCCTCCCCCGATCGCCTCGTTTGGTGCCCTGGAGGTGTTCATTAACTCTCGACTTGCCCACTCCAATGATCGTACTTGCAACTGGCCTCCACCATGACTGTCGCTTGTGTGGATTTAATGGATCTCCCGCTCCTACCGTGTCTTAAGACCATCATCTTCACCAGGAAGACACCTTACCTTGTCATTCCTCCCGCTCTGCAAGCTCTTCGGTTTTTCTATCTCCATTCCCCGTTCTCACCTGATTATAGGTTTCTCTTCATAGTCTTGAGGGTCCCCTTCACTTCCACCATCCTCAACCTTCATCTCCATTGGTTTTTACTCATGCCCAGAGAGCACGCAAGATCACTTCAAGCTGGGTCTTGCTTTGTTCAGGGCAGTTGCACCCCCTATACTCGCTACCGACTTGGTCCATGTCATGTTTATCCTTACCACTCCCAAATGGCTAATCGCTCCTCCTCCTCTCCAATCGAAGTTGAAGATTGCAAGCTTGCCTCCACACCTGTGACCACCTCCACCACCGCCACCCATTTCCCCCACCTAGAAGCAGTCTCAAACTCTATTCCTATGCCCCCTCACCTGATTTTCACAAATGCCCAGAAAGAAGTCATCATGGAGCTGCACCGAGATAATGATGAGCAAAAATTTTGCCAAGCGCTGATGGAAAAACGCCTAGATGAGCTTCTGGATTCGGGCGCGAAGAACCCTGCACAACAACGCATTGAAGAGGAACTACTCCAGGCAATAATGGCTCCCAAGTGGCCGGATTCGTCCAGGCATGCCTTCCCCTTTAGCTCTACCAACAAGTAATATATCATGGAATGTTATTTTTTGTTTTTTGTAGCTTCTGTCTGGCCTATCAAATTACAAAGACATCTTTGTTGGTATATACATAAGTCTAGAATATTTTTCTACAGTCTGAAATTTGTAACTATGTCAACTAGCAGTAGTCACAACAAGATTTTATGGAACTTTTAACAATGGTGGTGGGGTTGTTTTCCTTCTATGGCAGCCTTAGTACCAATCTCTGGAACATCTTATGTAATTTTTGTTCATGAAAGGCAATACAAACAACTAGCTTACAAAAAAAAACAAGATTATTTACACACAAAAATGAAAAAAGTGGAAGGACTTGATTGAACTGTATGAATAAGTAATATTTTTTTTTGAAGCTATAACATGATCGAAAATGCAAAATTCTATAGAAGCAAGCATTACCTCTAGCCTTTCTACCTGGTCCAGCTTTAGAGTCTAATTGTTAATATCACGACTTCCAAACTTGGGACTATACACTACTGCTTCGTGTAGATCAATTAAAGAGTCCTATCAAATGGTCATATATATTCAACCTTAGTAACCATAAACGACCTCAATAATAATCAAATAAACCAAAGTAAATAGCCAAGCTAGAAAATTAAAAAGAATGAAATTAAAAGATCTGATTTGTTTATGGAACCATCAAGATTTGAACCAAAAAAACCATTATAAGTAAATATTTACAAAAAATTAAACACCCAAAATTGTCGATAAATGGAGGAAACCCAAAACAAATTGTGTAGTGAACTTACCATCAACAACCATAATTTCAGAAAATGGGATACCAAAAAAATAATGGAAGAATAATATTTAAAAGATAATGTAAAAGAAGAAATGAAGGAGAATGTTCTTGATCTTACCCACTCTTTTGCACNCAAATTGTGTAGTGAACTTACCATCAACAACCATAATTTCAGAAAATGGGATACCAAAAAAATAATGGAAGAATAATATTTAAAAGATAATGTAAAAGAAGAAATGAAGGAGAATGTTCTTGATCTTACCCACTCTTTTGCACAGGATTTGATCAATGTTGTAGGAAAACTATGCACATGGCATAATCAATACTGCCAAATGAATTTGAACACATGCTTAAAGCCAAAGGGGGAACACTACACAAAAGAATTAAAAACATTGGCTTTCTCTTCAAACACTAGGAGTTTCCTTGCATTGATTTGTCGAGATTTCTGCCACAATGGCTCCCTAGACATCCAACTCTACCATTTGCGTCATAGCTTAGGGTTTCAAAAAGTTTATTTGAATGGAATATATTCCAAAGAGAATAGTAGTACAAAGAGTGCAGGGTTTGTAAACGAAGGTGTTTTAGAGCAGTTTTGATAAAGGCTCTTGCCACTCATAATACATTCGAGGAAGAAGATTCTTTAAAGGGTTTGCCGAATAATTTGTATAAGAGGATATTCAAGATTAGAGATCCAATGCACTGTGTGGTGGCAACCTGAAGCATGAAAGTATTCTAATCATAAGCAACAAATGTACACTGTGTTGTGGCACTGAATGAGATGAATGAACAAAACATTATACCTATATATGAGGTTGTTGAAGAAGATGCAAATGCACCATACCCTCTAGAGAATGAAATAATAGTTAAGGATATCACATTGGTTGAAGCCCTTGAACTCACATTTCCAAATCCAAATGAAGGTCAAGATGCATGACTTGGATGATAAATATGTGAGGGCTCCAAAAGATAACACTATATCGAAGATGATAATTCCATAGTTTGAAATGACAAACCTAATGTTGAAACTAAAGATAGTCTAAATGTGCCAAAAGACAAACTTGGGGCTAAAGACGATGAGGTTGCCATCATGATATTGAAAGAAACTGAGTGTTGGAGTTGAATATGTTCGACAACAAAGGGTATTCCAATAGAGGATGAACACCTTCAACAACCACTCACACAACTAGATCAAAGATCAACACATCGATGTTTTTACGTGGTTAAACCCAAATGTGGACAAACATCCACAATCCCAACCAATGTGGCCACTTGAGACAATTTATTATGCAAAAGAATTTTTTTATAAGAGAGTTTCTCATAATTGATCATCGACAAATGACCCTCCATGCTCTTTAAATAGAGTTTATGGAATCAAGTGTTACGCCACAAATCAATGTAGCCATTAAGATCGAAAAGTATGAGTTGTCGGATCACTCTTATGTCTAGAACATATTGTGACTATTGGATTACAAATGTATACTAATGCATACTAAAGAAACACACTTTAACCTAATGACACATTAGACCAAGTTGATCTTAACTAACTCCTAAGTGTCTAAATAACCTAACATCCCCCCATAAGAACACCTTGGGATAGGATTGAAGGATTTGTTAGGAGGAGGAATAAGGCATTAGAGCATATCCCCCCTTAATGACAACTTCCTGAACTCTTAACATAGATCAAAGTTTGGAAAACTTCGCTTCTCTAAGAGACTTTATGAAAATGTCTGCAACTTGATCTTCTATAGGGAAAAAGAACACTTCAATAACTCGATCATGAATGGGTTTTCTGATGAAATGCATGTGTAGCTCGATGTGTTTGTTGCATTGATGTTGAACTGGATCTTTGGCAAGCTTGATGGCACTCTGAGTGTCGCAGCAAAGGGTGGTCGGATGTTGCTACTGGAATCCAAACTCTGAAAGGATCTATTGAAGCCACAAGGCTTCTTGATTTGCGTTAATCGTTGCTTGGTACTATGCTTCTGCTGAAGAAAGAACAATACCATGTTGCTTTTTACAAGCCCAAGTGACAGGTCCAAAACCATGGCTAAAAACATAATCTGCAGTGGACTTTCAATCGTCAAGGTCGCCAACCCAATCTGAATAAGTGAACCAACCAACAAAGGAGTCCCCCTTGAACTGTAATGTATCCCAAACTAAACTATACCCTAGACATATTGAAGTATCCTTTTAGCTTCGTTTCAATGAATTTTATGGGGTGTTTGCATATATCAGGCAACAAGACCAACAACAAAGTAAACATCGGGACGGGTATGAGTCAAATATAAGAGGTTACCAACTAACTGACGATACAAAGTGGCATCAACTTTGGGAGTAGTACAAGTGCCAGTAAGTTTGACTCTAGAATAGAAGGGATAAGGCGGTGGTTTAAAATCGTCCATGTGAAAGCGACGAGGAAGGTCACAAACATACTTACACTGGGAAATACAAATTCCTTCCTTGGTTTGCAATACTTGGAGGCCAAGGAAATAATGCAAATAGCCTAAGTTTGTCATTTCAAATTTATTTTTCAGGATGGTTTTCACATGGGTTAAACGTTTAGGGTCACTACCAGTGAGGATAAGGCCATCAACATACATGGGTTAAACGCTAGGGTCACTACCAAGGAGGATAAGGCCATCAACATATAGAACAAGTATTATGAGATGGCTTCCACTTTCTTGGTATTAACATTAGGCTCTAATGACATCTAGAAAGTCGGTGTCAAGAACAAAGTTGTCCATTTTAACGTTAAGCTTGAGGAGCTTGTTTAAAATCATAAAGAGATTTCTTCAGGCAACAAACAAGGATGTAGTCATTCTAGACATAGTCAAAGGTTGTTCCATGTAGATTTCTTTCTGCAAATCCCCATGCAATAGGTGGATTTAACATCCATCCGATGGACCTTCCTATTTATGTAAGGCAATAAGGTTCAGAACAAGGCTGATGAAATTCATTTTGACTACGGAGAAAAAGGTTTCATTATAGTCTATGCCTTCAACTTGATAGATTCCTTTGGCAACTAACTGGGCCTTATGTATTTCAAAGACTTCCACTTGATGCATACTTAGCTATATACACCCATTTACATCCGACAATATTTCTTCCCTTCTAAGAGGTACAAGATCCCAAATATCTTTCACCATTGAGGAACAATATTCTTCATTCATTGATGTATCCTAATATGAATGACCTAAAGCTTCGCAGAACAAGTTTATGGATCAAGAGAAGGTTGAACTTATAGCTATATTGATAGGGGGATCAATATGAGATGCTTTTAATTTAAATGAGCATTCATCAATCATTCATTAACTTTTAAAAAATAAATGCATGTTGTTATCGGCTACAATTTCTACTTTGTCCAAAGACCACGCATAAGTAGAGGAAATTACAACAACTAGGAATAAATTATCATTGCCACCTTAATAGGAAATCCCTCATTTTTAGGGATAGGCAAGGTTTATCCTAGGGGAGGTATCCTCAGTAATCTAAAGGGTTGGAAAGCTAAGGTTTTATCCCTCTGACATGTGTTACCAAAGTCACAATTCATGTCCGAGAAATTGAGGCAAATGAAGAGTAATTTGTGTACCTTCTCAAAACATGACAATACAACATGCATATAGGGATTTCCAAGTACAATTATGATAATAGGACCCCAATATCACCAGATCGCGGAGAATATATGCTAGTGGATATAAAATTGCAGAAATAATAGAGTTTACAACAACAAATGATAAATTGTAAGAGATTCAAGAAAAAAACACTTTAGAAATACCTGAAAAAATAGTGAAAAACATGGCATTAATTAGGTAGAATGATTAGCACTTGTTATAGCAGATTTATGAGTGTGTTAGCTAGCATTTAAAGTTAGTTATGGAAAATTGCAAACAATTGTTGGTTGTAACAATGTTTTTTAACAAGTAAATTAGAGATCTAGGCTAGCTGCTTGGATGCTAGAAGGTACAAGCTTGAGAGAGAAAAGTTTATGTGTTTGATCAATTCTTCAACAAGAGAGAAGTAAGAACTAGTGCCTTTAAGGGCTTATGGAGTCAATTATATCAACACAATAACTTGGAGAAAATAAATGATTATACTTGTCAAAGGACCAATAAATGAATGCTAGAGGTGTTGGCACTTCAAAGCCTCAAGCATTCAAATCTTTGAGGAAGGATTCCACTAGGGCATAGCACCTTAAGGCCCTAGCATAAATTCCTCTCCTTGAACTATTGAAAGATATTTAATGCAACAAGAACTAGACAAAGATTCTAAAGTGCTATCACTTTTAGGGATTTAAAAGTTTTTCTACACAAGATCTTCTTAGACAAAACTTAGCAAATAAAGAGAAAGAAAGAAGCATAATCAAGTAAAATGTTTCTTACTCCTAGGTTTTAGGAAAACAATTTCATAATCTTAAATATGAACAAGTAAACTTACCATAGACATTCAATATGAAATGAAAATTGAAGATTTACTTACTTCACCAAGAATAATCAAGCATAAAAACCCTAGATTGCCAAAAATTCCACCAAGAAATGATTCAAGAAGCATCCAAACAAGTCTCCAAGAGAGTGTGCCTCACAATTTCAGCCAATAACCCTTAAAAGGGAAAAAATTTCAATCCTCCCTCTTGTGAGAGGTGAGTTATATGAAAAAATGAAAATGCCAGCCATATTTATATGGAAAATCCCAACCTAATTACCCAACAATTTTTTCTTCACAGTTTTGAGCCTACTTCTCAATTTGCTCATTAAAATAAAAAAATAAATTCAATTCTTACAAAATGACCCTCAAAGGGTGATGTCATACCTCTTTAGGGTGACATTAGGCTTCCTAAGGTGATGTCCAAGCTGGAAGGAGGTGGCGCTAGGCCTCCAAAGGCCACTCATCATCATCACATGTGCCAAGTGTCACATCCAAGCTGGTTCATTATCTCAATCAAGACCTAATGTTGTCATGGGCTATAAGGGTGACGTCCCAACCTCCAAAGGGCAACATCTTAGTGTGAGATAGATGGAATCTCTCTTCCTAATCCTGCTATAGTGCCTCCAAAGGCAACATCCTCTTTCTTGATTGCACAAATTGTGATCACAAGCTAGCCCCAGAGGTAGGGTTTTTGCATCCATCTTTGGGCTCCAAAGCCCCATGAAGGTTCGAACCAGTCATCTCCTCATGAACACTTGTCCACCAGCCAAGGTCCTGCAAAGACAAACAAGTACGCCCTCCAAGGGTCCATAAATCACGAGATTATGTCAAGTAAGCCACATTTAATAATCAAACCACCCAAACATGTGCATCAAACCCCCCTTTTCAAACTAAACAAATTCTCAAAGACATTATACAATTTGTCAAATTTAGGTGTGGGAGGGGTGTCAAGGCATCATATTGGGTCAATCAATCCACAGGTCCAAGGTGTTTCATGAGAGAAACCTATCTAAGTCATGTGAAGAATATGGAGTGGATTGGGGTAAGACTTTTGGGCATGGGGTTCATGAGATACAAGGGTTTATAGTGTCTCATTTATGGGTGCCTTTGTAGAGGGTGTGCTTCCCTTCGTCCACGATGCAACATTTTTCCAAGCTCATTTATTGCCATTAATTAATTAAAGTTCGGAACAATTAGGTACTCCAAATGGGTAACATAGAACTTGAATGGCAGTACCACAATGCTATTTGAAGGGAGAGGTACAAATAATGCCATAGGGGTAAAGTATAGCTTGTAACACACTTGTGTAGATCCCTCAACAAGTGGGACGTCTATATATGTGAGTTGTTGCTTTTGCAGGTCTTATGCTTTTAAGAGATAACACTTCATTGTTTCTCAAGACCTATTGGGTGAGCATATGGAAGGTTTATGATTTGGATTTTATCTTTTTCCAACTACTTTCCCCTCTAGGCCTTTAGCCCCTTCTTCCCATGAAATGAGGTACAATCCCTTCTTGGGTCAGTGTACCCAAAAATCCCAAAAGATGAGGAAACATAATAGAAAGAGCACAAAAGGTGATAAGTATGATTGTGAATGGATGATAACTCTTCAAGGAACCCTCGAGTAGCAGCCTATCCCCAAGGGTGACCAACTTACTGGGATGAAAGGAAAACCACCAAGGTTAAATAAGGTAAAGAGTATAATTTCCAAGAAAACGTTCTGTAATCAATTTTTTTTTATTTGCAACATGTTCAAATGCTTCAATTATTAGGGTGAAACTTACCACGATACTGGACTTATTACTTCATGAAGCAAGACATGTTGTCCTCTGGGATAGGCCGGTGTGATGGATGTTGGTCTATTTCTAGTGATGTATGATGGTGCATCAATGAATAGGAGGGGCCTTGTGGAGCCATGCTAGTCAATCTGGCTCTCGACAGTCCACGTCTGCTACCTGTGGGCCTCGAGACATGATATCCATAGTTACCCCTAGTGCGAGCAGGTAACATCAGGCTCCTTCTCGGGGACATGTGCTCACCATAGAGTGCATGAGAACATCTCTTGTACGACCTATTCCTACACACTCAAGCAAAATGTTAGAGTATCTTGGGTGGCGCTATCACCCCTTGTTCTTATAAAAATTATAAAAATCCATAAATGCTAAAAAGGAAATCCTATTCTAACATGTGAATGAAAGCATGTAAATATATGTAAATCATATGCATGAATGCAAATAAATGTAGACTAAATGCAAACTACACTGGCACAATATGCAACATATATACAATGATATGCAATATGCAAATGCCTGCCTACCTACACTAATCAATTAATTGAATGATAGGTATAATCATGCAACTAGTGAAACCATCTTAGCAATATATCATAAGATCTACCTTTGTGCTTCATCATAACCCATAACAAGGATAAGTCAAGCACAAAAATAGCATGAGTTAGAGCATGCATCACATTATAAGGAATCATAAAGTCTAACTCACAGAGGCGGGAGGGAGGGACAAAATCATGCCAAGAGGTATAACCACAACCTTGCCCTATCCATCCCAAAACAGGGCCAATAAAATCAGACGAAGGGAGATCCTCATCCTCAGCTACAAGTCTATCTCCAGAAGGTCGAGAATAAGGGATGAGAAGGAACCTCTGGGAATTTCTACTGTTGTCTATGGGAAAAGAGGACGTAAGGTAAGGGTTGAAACCAGGCCTACATAATTTTTTTTGCTTCCAATCAAAGGCGTGTTGATTTTGTGTGTGAAACTAGAAAGGCCTACAACTAGCCAAAGGTTGAAAACAACTTCGTATGACAAGAAGGTGACCATCATGAAAGAAACCCCCAACCATATTTGTAGCAAAATGGCAAAATGACAATAGAGGAGGTTGGAGATTCTTGTTACAAAAATCTTGTTCTAGGGAAAAAATGTCACCCTCATCAAAATTAGAGCACAATGATGGTTGAAAATTTTCTTCATAGAATAAATCCATGTGCTCAAAAGAATAAGCACCAAAATCCTCCGAGCATGACCAAAAATCATCATAAGAATACTACAAAAGGTCATCCCTGGGTGGTTGGAACAAATTCGTAATCATGCCATCTTCTTGTTGCCAAACATTTGGATATGTAGCAATCACATATGGTCGTTATAAAGGCAACAATTGAAAATTACCTTCAATATCGTAAATGTGATATCCATCATGAACAATCACATCCCATTTACGTCTCCCAACATGTATGAACTCATCAATATAATTATCAATCACATCATTACCTTTATCATAACATGAAGGGTCTAGTGCATCCAAGGGTTCCTCTATTTCTTCACTTTCCAAATCATAGAATAGGGAATCATCAAAAACTTGGAAAGGGAAATGACTTACCATATTCTCTTCTTTTTGTGTAGGAGGGACAAATGCTTGGATGACTTCATCAAATGGAGCAGCATATATCATCACTTCATCCTCATGACTCATCTCTTCATGCTCTCGTTTTTCAATCAAGTCTTCATTGTCTTCAATAGAATCATGGGATAGTTCTTGTCCCCATTTGAGAGATTGGTAACCTACTTCATAAATATCTTCATCGGGCTCTTCCTTTGGAAATGCACAATCTTCAAGGGATTCGTCCCAAAAACACTCCGGGTTTGAAGGATATTGGTTAACAAGTTGAGCTTCCCTAAGTTCTTCTACAATCTCATTGATGAATCCTTCATCATCTAGGACCATTATGAGATCTTGAAGACCATCTTCCTATGTTTTGTAATTGGGGCACCAATACTCAATAAATATGCTAATGAGATCTATGAGAGAAGGTATGCCTTTTGGATTACAATAATCCTTAATCCAATCTCGTGCTTCTGGGGGAAACAATATATGAATAATGTTATTCATACATCTTCGTGAGGTGTTCCTAATTCATATAGATACTCCAGAAACCTTGAAATATGAAGGGAAGGAGAACCCCCCTCGAATTTTGGATAGTCATCCAACCATATTTTATCTATTTTGAACTCATTTGAATACCCATGAATACTCTCAAAATCAATGGAAGGAAATCTTTCACGGAGAGCCATAATTCCATTGCTTGGAAAATAACTCAAAATGTATCAGTGGAGTCACCAGATAACCCCTTTAGGATTATCAAAGTGAGGGAATCACCCTTAGGGGAGCCGTTGGGAAAGATTTATAAGATAAGGGCTTCGTGGAAAAGTTCACCAAAGATTTATCGTTGAGGTAAACTGACACAATTCTCCCCGACAACGACGCCAAAAATGTTATTGCACAATTTGTACTTGTCCAAAGCCCAAGACAAGTAGAGGAAATTGGCGTCACTACATGATACTATCATTGCCACCTTAATAGGAAATCCCTACATTTTAGGGATAGGTAAGGTTTGTCCCAAGGGAGGCGTCCTTGGTAACCTAAAGGGTTGGAAAGATAAGGTTTTGTCCCCCCTCTCATTGGTTACCAAAGTCACAAGGTCTATGTCTGAGAAATTGAGGCAAATGAGGAGTAATTGGTGTACCTACCCGAAACAAGACAATACAACATGTATATAGAGATTTCCAAGTACAATTATGATAATAGGACCTCAATAGACAATAGACAATGTAAATATATGCTAGTTGATACAAAATTGTAGAAATAATAAAGTTTACAACAACAAATGATAAATTGTAAGAACTGCAAGAAAAAACACTTCAAAAATACTTGAAAAGATAGTGAAAAAATTAGCATTAATTAGGTAGAATGATTATCACATGTTATAGCAGATTTCTGAGCGTGTTAGCTAGCATTTAAAGTTAGTTATGCAAAAAATTGCGGCAGTTAGTATGGTTGTAACAACAAGTAAATTAAAGATCTAGGTTAAGTTAGCGTTAATGTTAGTTAGTACAAGCTTGAGAGAGTAAAGTTTGAGTGTTTGATCAATCCTTCAACAAGAGAGAAGTAAGAACTAGTTCCTTTGACGGCTTATGGAGTCAATTATATCAGCACAATAACTTGGAGAAAATAAATGATTATACTTGTCAAAAGACCAAGAGTTGAATGCTAGAGGTGTTGGCACTTCAAGGCCTCAAGCATTCAAATATTTGAGGAGGGATTCCACTAGGGCATAGCACCTTAAGGCCCTAGCGTAACTTCCTCTCCTTGAACTATTGAAAGATATTAATGCAACAAGAACTAGACAAATCTTCTAAAGTACTAGCACTTTTAGGGATTTAAAAACTTGTCTAGACAAGATCTTCTTAGGTAAAACTTAGCAAATAAAGAGCAAGAAAGAAGCACCTTATATTTCTTACTCCTAGGGTTTCAAGAAAGCAATTTCATAATCTTAAATATGAAGAAGTAAACATACCATAGTCATTCAATATGAAATGAAAATTGCAGATTTACTTACTTCACCGAGAATAATCAAGCATAAAAACCTTAGATTGCCAAAAATTCCACCAAGAAATGATCCAAGAAACATCCAAACAAGTCTCCAAGAGAGTGCGCCTCATAATTTCATCCAATAACCCTTAAAAGGGCGAAAATTCTAGTCCTCCCTCTTGTGATAGGCGAGTTATATGAAAAAATGAAAATGCCAACCATATTTATATGGAAAATCCTGGCCTAATTACCTGACAATTGTGTTTTTTCATAGTTTTGAGCCTACTTCTCAGTTAGCTCATTAAAATAAAATAAAAATTCATTTTTTACAAAATGACCCTCAAAGGGTGACATCATACCCCTTTAGGGTGATGTTAGGCTTCCTTAGGTGATGCCCAAGCTAGAAGGAGGTGGCGTTAGGCCTCCAAAGGCCATTCATCATCATCACACGTGCCAAGTGTCAAATCCAAGCTGGCTCATTATCTCATTCAACCCCTAATGATGTCATGGGATATAATGGTGACGCCCCATCCTCCAAAGGCCAACGTCTTAGTGTGAGATAGATGGAATCTCTCTTCCTAAGCCTGCCAGAGTGCCTCCAAAGGCAATGTCCTTTTTCATCATTGCGCAAATGGTGATCACAAGCTAGCCCCAGAGGTGAGGTTTCTGCATCCATCTCTGGGCTCCAAAGCCCCGTGAAGGTCTGAACAAGTCACCTCCTAATGAACACTTGTCCACTGGGAAAGGTCCTGCAAAGACAAACATGTACTCCCTCGAAGGGTCCATAATTCAAAAGATTGTGCCAAGTAAGCCACATCTAATAATCAAACATCCCAAACATGTGCATCAAACCCCCCTTTTCAAACTAAACAAATTCTCAAAGACATTATACAATTTATCAAATTTAGGTGTGGGAGGGGTGTCAAGGCATCCTATTAAGTCAATCAATCCACAGGTCCAAGGTGTTTCTTGAGAGAAACCTATCTAAGTCATGTGAAGAAGATGGAGTAGATGGGAGTAAGACTTTTGGGCATGGGGTTCATGACATACAAGGGTTCATAGTGTCTCATTTATGGGTGCCTTTGTAGAGGGCGTGCTGCCCTTCGTCTACGATGCAACATTTTTCCAAGCCCATTTATTGCCATTAATTAATTAATGTCCAGAACAATTGGGTACTCCAAATGGGTAACATGGAACTTGGGAGGCAGTACCACAAAGTCACTTGAAGGGAGAGGTACACAAAGTGCCATAGGGGTAAAGTATAGCTTGTAACACAGTTGTGTAGATCCCTCAACAAGTGGGACATCTATATATGTGAGTTGTTACTTTTGCAGGTCTTATGCTTTTAAGAGATAATGCTTCATTGTTTCTCAAGACCTATTGGGGGAGCATATGGAAGGTTTATAATTTGGAAATTTTTTTTCCAGCTACTTTCCCCTCTAGGCCTTTAGCCCCTTCTTCCCATGAAATGAGGTACAATCCCTTCTTGGGTCAGTGTACCCAAAAATCCCAAAAGATGAGGAAACATAATGGAAAGGGCATGAAAGGTGATAAGTATGGTAGGGAATGGATAAAAACTCTTCTAGGAAACCCCAGGGAGCACCCTATCTCCAAGGGTCACCAACTTACTATGACAAAATGACACCCGCCAAGGTTAAATAAGGTAAAGAGTACAATTTCCAAGCAAACGTTCTGTAATCAAGAAAGAATTCTTTGCAACATGTTCAAATGCTTCAATTATTAGGGTGACACTTACCACGATACCAAATTTATTACCTCATGAAGAAAGACCTGTTGTCCTCTGGGGCTAGGCCAGTTTGATGGATTTTGCTCTGCTGCTATTGATGTATGATGGTGCATCAATGAATAAGAGGGGCCTTGCGGGGCCATGCTAGTCAATCTGGATCTCGATACTCCATGTCTGCTACCTGTGGGCCTCAAGACATGATCTCCATAGTTACCCCTAGTGCGAAGGAATAACACATGTAAACTCAAATCATAATAAACACAGTTTAATTTGGAAACCTTGTGGGAGAAAACCACAAAAACTTATCTTTATAAAATATTGTAGGCACCAACCTACTAGAGACACCAATCTCTACAGTCGAGCACCAACTTAGCAAGATATTATGTAGGCACCAGCCTACTAGAGATCTTACACAGACCAACCAACCAACTCAGTAAGATATGTATGGGTAGCAATCTAAGATATTCATAGACAAAGTACTTCTGAATTAACTTGCATGCTTCATACTTCATGCATTTCACAACATTACGATACCCTTAACTTTCATGCTCCAACGCCTTTCTATAGTGAACCAACTTGTTTCACAGTACGAGCACCCAAAATATTTGAAAAATTATAAAGAAATTCATTTGGATAACATATTAATTGAATAAAAACTTATAAATATAAGATATGAGATATACAATGAGAATGAGAATGAATGTCCTATATATACCCACACAAAAGTACCTTTTGTGAAGATATGCCACCCTTCATCATGAAGTGTCTTTTCATTAGTAATTATTAATTCTTCATTAATAATTATTAATTATTCATTTTGAAAAGTTTCTCTACTCACTCTCGTGAGTGAGTAGTTTTCACCGTCCCAACTGGGACAGGTCTTTACATCTTTAGAACTTCACCAGTACTACAAAAATGGCCTCAGGTTACAGAGTTGATCTGCATTATATATCGTAATAAAAAAAGACCATTACAAGCTGTATCCATGCGTAAAATTTTCATCTGCTTAGTCGCCGAGATTTGCTGACACTTCTAAAAGAACCTCATTTTCTTCTTTGAATTACTCTTCTGGGACGAAGACTGAGATGACCTCACCCTGGTTATACTCCATTGCTGAAGAAGAGCCTGGCTCCAATGCTAACGCGTCTTTGGAGAGGGCGTCGACTGCACCATTCAACTCCCGAAGAATGTGGAAGAAACTGATCTTCTCAAGGAAACCCAAAATGTGCCGAATTTCCTGGAAACGGTGCTGAAGGTGCGGCGCCAAAATTTGGATTTTGCCTTTAGCCCAGTCTATAGTCATTTGAGAGTCGCCTAAGACCTGAAGGTGTCTGAAGTTTGTACTGTGAGCCAGCGCCAGAAGGGAGCGTAAGGCCTTGAGCTCGGCTCTGCTGTTTGAGCTTCTCCCCGGCGCGTGCTTGAGAGAAATGTGATGGTCCTCGGAGAGAAACATAACCGCCCCTGCTCCTCCCAAGGGAGGCCTTCCTTGACTCGCTCTGTCGAAGAAACCCCACGGGTAAGACTTATCCAGGGCAGGCATAACCGGTGTCTTTATATTCCTGCGATCATTCCAAAATCATTGCGGTCGCTACTTCAATAGGAATGAGACGATCCTGAAAGATTGTTGAGTTACGAGCCCACCAAAGCCCAGAAACGCACAGCGAAGGAAAAGCAGCACAGCAGTTTACCGCTTGTGCTGTCCACCAGTGACGAATGTCTTGATCTAACGAGCTGACGCCTATGTTCTGTCCCGGGTTGAGCTTTTGGGCGGAAGCCTTCCAAACTTCATCTACATAAGGACAAAAGGAAAATTAGTGTGCTATCGATTCCTCTTCACTTTTGCATAAGGGACATATGCTAGAGCCGTGCCAGCCCCTCTTCCTCAAGTTATCCCAATTTAACAATTATTGCTCAAGGCCAACCACATGACAATTTTGGCCTTCAGTGGCCCGAGACGCTTCCACATAGGGGTCCACCACCAAAGTTTTTCTTCCCAAAAAGGAAGACTCAGCCTGCAAGGTGTATCCCAATTTAGTTGTGAAGACCCCCGTGACATGATTCTTGGTCCAAACTAGATCATTTTGATCTTCCTCACAAAGATGAATGTGGCATGCTAATATCTTGTTCACGTATCTTTCCCATACTTCCGCTTTATCCCCTCTGAGGTTAAGATCTTGTGAAGATTTCCATCCCCTTCTCTGCCACTCCTGGGGATCCTCAGCCTTAGCGTCTGCTAGGGAAAAAACATGATGCCTACGGAGAGATTCTTTAACTACATCAGTTAGCTTGTAGTCGTCCTTTGCTCCCACCCAGGGGTCAGCACCTATTCGCACTTTCTGCCCACTGCCTATCTTCCAGGTCGTCCATTTTCCTATTAGTGGAAAAGCTTGCACAACTGCTTTCCAAAAGGTGAACCGATTTTTAAGGGATTTTTGAGGTGTCTAAACCATTCCACCAACGACGAGTTCATGCAGTATTTTGACGCCACCACCCTGCTCCACAGTGAGGAAGGCCTTTGAACCATTCTCCATAGAGATTTCCCCGCGAGGGTCTGGCAGAAAGGAACCAGGCTTTTAATTCCCCAACCTCCTAGCTCCTTTGGAAGAGCCAATTTGTTTCATTTCACTAGGGGAATTCCTTTCGTCTTCCTTCTTCTCGACCAGAGGAACGAGAAAATTTTCTTTCTGATTTTGTTGAGAATGCCTTTAGGGATGTAAGCTATGGAATCCCAATAGATGGGAATGCTTTGGATGACTACCTTAATCAAGACCAATCTCCCCCCTAGAGAGGAAACGGTTCGCCTAGAAGGAGATTCTGGACTCAATATTGTTGTACAACCACACCCAGTCTTCAAAGGAATACGCATTGGGTTTTAGGAAAAATCCCAAGTATTTAAAACCTTCAGCGAGCGGGCGCTTAGGGAAAGGGAGGGACTCATCCATAGAGGCATGGAGCTCGTTTGAGAAAGAACAATGAGAGAGGCTAGACTTGTCCACATTGAACTGCATACATGTGGCCTTGCTATAAAGATCCAGAGTAGACTTGAAGGCTTGGAAGTTGTTGGGGTCCCCTTCTCCAACCAATAGTACATCGTCCAGGAAGAGGACATGACTTAAAACCTTTGAGTTAAAAACTTTTACTCTTGTTAAAGTCCTTTATGAATGTGCTTTGGTAACCATCTTGCTCAAAGCCTCTGTTACTAGGAGAAAAAGGAGTGGAGATAGTGGACATCCCTGCCTCAGTCCTCGGGAGGGGAAGAAAAAGGAAGAAGGGGAACCATTGATAAGAACGACGAAGGAGGCCGACTGGACACACCCCATGATCTAGTTTACTGTATCCAGAGACAAGCCGAGATGAAGCATTAGAAGGCGGAGGAAGGTCCAACTTACTCTATCATAGGCTTTGGGGAGGTCCTGTTTTAGAGCAAAGGCCTTGGCTTTGGAATGAGCCATCGAATGCAGAGCTTCTTGGGCCAGGGATACTGCATCATGAATCTGTCTCTTGTAAAGAAACCGATACTGCTCTTCGGAGATGATTTCCCTCAGAATTGGCTTGAGACGTAGAGCAATGATTTTCGAGACCAACTTGTAAATAACATTGCAGCAAGAGATTGGGCGTAAATCAACGAAGGAAAGAGATTTTTGCTTTTTTGGAATAAGGGCTAGAAAGGTTGCGTTGAAAGAATTGAGTACCTTACCTGCCTTCTGAGACTCTCGAGCTACCAAGAGGAGGTCCTCTTTTATAAGGCGTAAAATCCCACGTAAAATTATGTTGTAAGAGCGTCAGGGCTTGGGCTCTTCCCTGTCTGAAAAGAGTGCAAAGTAGACCTAACTTCTTCTTCTGTGACTTTGGCCTTCAGAGAGTCGTTCATTTCTTCAGAGATTACCTTGGGGAAAAGCCTAAGAACCTCAAGTATCTCCTGTATAGGGCATCCTATCGGCTCGGAAAACAAAGACTTGAAGTGAGCAACTATTGCCTAAGCTTTCTCCTTAAAGGAGCAAACCACCTCTCCTTGGGCATTCTGGAACTTTGCAATCGAGTTGACATTCCTTCTATGGGAAGAAAAATTATGAAAGAACTTAGATTTATTGTCTCCTTCTGCGATCCACAGTGCACAACTCTTGAGCCTCCACAACTATTCTTCCTTGTCTAGAAAGGTCTGTTTTTTTAGCTCCATAGTTCTCAGCTCTGCCAGCTCCTCCTCAGAAAAAACTCTGGATAGGTTATGAGAGTATAACTCTTTTATTGGTCTTTCTAATTCTTTTGGCTGGGATTTCTCCTTCTCTTGAAACTTATTAGCCCACTTCTTCGTGGATTTCTTAACCCTAGCCAAGTTGTTTGCAAATTGTTGCATGCACGAGTTTCTTGTGTACGAAGATAAAGGGATTGAGGTGTTAGTTATCAAATCCTTGTAATCTTCCTCTTTTATCCACGTGGGGTTGAATCTGAAAGGAATAGGAGGCTTGGGATTGGGCGCTTCTAAAGATAGGACAATTGGAGAGTAATTTGAGTTGCCTCCCGATTCCACCCAGGAACGCACTGACAAAGTACCTCTGACCACATCCTCTAAGACCATGAAGCAATCCATCCTTTTAGAGACTGCAGCCTCACCAATATGATTGTTCCTCCAGGTTGGGACTAACTTGACCGACTGCACGTCAACCAACCCATGAGCTTCAAACTTTGAGGAGAAGAAAGAGGACATAGAGTCCTGATGAGCGTGTGGACCCCGCACTTCTCTTTGAGATAGAGTTATATTTAAGTCTCCTCCCAAGATCACTCCTACAACATTCGTCCAACCAGAGTCGAAAAAAGAGTCCCAGAAAGGCTTACAGTCACGAAAGAGGCCATATACATTGATCAGAGAAATGCATCCATGTCTTCCTATAATCCAAAACCACTTTGATTGAGGAGTGGCCTTGAGAAGTGGAGACTGTGGTGAATGATGTATTCCATGTTGTGAGATGGCTTCCTGAGTGCTCGTCCGCATCCAAAATGGCGAAAGACCAATCCTTCAATCACGTCCCCAAGGCTTCTTGAGCTTTGACTCCTTCTACCATTGTTTCTTGGATGTTTTAGACACTGACAAAGCCTTCTGAGTGCTAGCACTTTTGGGGCACCCCCGACCCCTCTAGCATTGAAGGATAGGACTATCATGAGGGCATCCTTTCGAGGGCTGCACCCGCTATAAGGGCCCTGTCGATAGTGGCTTGCTTACCAGATTTGATTTCCATCTTGGCTTTTGATTGAGCTATTGAGAGGGTTTTACAACCTAGCATCGAGTTTGGGGGAGGGTTTAGTGCTAACCCTCCGGAGGACGTCATATCTTCTAAAGAAGTTGACTTGGACCTTAAATTATAATCTCTTTTAGGGGGAGGAATTCTAGAGATTTTTGAACATGGTCCTGAGGAAACCGGGGAAAGTCCAGCTGGATGGCCTTGAGAAAGGGACTGAGGAGACTTGTCAGGGCTTCCTGAACAACTTGTGACAGCCACGGGGACTGTCGTCGAACAACCATGCTCTTTAGGGGAAAGGTCTGAAATATCAGTATGAGAGGCCGCCAATATCAAATTAGAAAGGGACGAGGGGAAACTATCTTATCAGAAAGGTCAGTTAAGCTAGTCGGAGGATTGACTGGAGAGTTGGCCTTTTTATTTTCTTTAAGGGAAGCATCGTTCGACTCTTTTATGTGAGCATCATCTTCACCTCTTGCTACGTCTCCATGTAAAGTTCCACCTTCCGAAGTCCGATTCTTCCTGTCCCAAAACTTTCTAACTTTCTGCGGGGAAGAAAGCTTGAGAGTGCAATCCTGTAGTATATGTCCCACCTATCTGCATTTGAAACAACAAAACGAAAATTTCCAGTAATCCAACACAAAATTCCATTGTCTGCCATGCATTTCAAATTTAACTTCTTCATTGAGTACTTCTTTGAGATCTAGTTCCACCAGGACTTTAGCGCATCATCTATCAACTTTGGATTCCTGATCTTCTTCGAGCACTACAAACCATCCCAATTTATTTCCCAGAGCTTCGAAGAAAGCATTTTTCCAAAAGACCATTGGTAGTCCAGGGAGGAGAACCCATATCTACTGTAGATTGTGAGGTTCTCTTTCAGCATCGAAATAAATTCTCCATTTATTCAAGACGATTCAAGAGGAACCCCAATGCCAAATGCGTTCCAATAATTTATGTTTGTCTGCTTCATTCTGCACTTTGAAGAAGATCCAACCTCTAGAAAGGATGTGAAAGGTCGGGGCATAACCAAGAAATGGAATTCAATTCTTTATGATCCATCCTTGAGTATCCACCTGGCTGGCTAACCTTCCGCCGAATCTCCGTACTAACGAAAAGGAAAGAAGCTCTGGAGTGTCTTCGATAGCGATATCCCAACCAACTACGAGGGACACCGTTTCTTTCCGCGTTCGCACACATCGCTTCCGCCCAAGGACCTTCCCAGAGTGTTCTGCCTAATCACTCGAAGGATTTTCCACTTCCTTTTATGAAGAGATCGGACCATTGTTGTCCTTTGAGTGATGTTTAGAGCCATCATATTTCTGGGAGAACTCTTCCACAGTTTGTACTTGTACCCGAGAACCGATCTCGAAATCGAATATGAACACTTGTCTCTGATCTAGGTCTTCAGAAAAATCCAGCTCGTCTAGCCCCATGATCTCGTACGCGGTAAAAGGTCTGACGAGGGGTAGAGGAAGCGAACCCACGGTAGAATTGTGAAAAGGAGACTCCAGGACCCAGAGGGAGAAGGATCAAAGTACATCATCCTAACTGCATAAAGATATCTCAAACCCTAAACTAGCCCCGAACGAAAAAACAGAAGGCCGTAGAGCCATTGCGACCCCCCCTGATTGTATATATATTTGTGTTCATAACATTGCCCTCCCCTTTTGAAATGCTTTGTCCTCAAAAAATAATGATGGAAGGATTGGACATCTTTTTCTTTGGTTTGTAATGTCATAGCATCATTCTCTATTTTGTCGTACTTGATGACGCGAGACAATATGAACCTTTGAGTGATGAGCAAAATTTTCGAACCGTAAAAGGATCAGACCATCCTAATTCAATTCTTTGAGGAATGTTGCATTTCAACGATGAATTGTTATCATGAGACTTAATTGCACTAGTATCAACATTTTTCGGATGATAATTTAGTTGTTCCCGACCTAGGTGATATTGATACTCTGATTGTTTACGATATCTGTTTTTATGAATTGGATGTTGATAAGGAGCTCTTTTAACATTATTTTCTCTTATCATACTTGTAATGTTTTCTTGGTTTAATTTTGGTATATGATTCTCTTCATGCATTGTTGTTGCTTGGTTAATTGATGAACTTCTATTAGTATGTACAATTGGAGTTCTCATCGTTTGCACTCCAACATCCCTATATGTCTTTTCTTCAATTGGATTGGCATGTTTTTGAGTTGTGATGTGGATTGGATATGTATTTGTTCTTTTTTCCACAACTTGGATTTTTTTCTCTCGAGGACTTTGATGCTCTCTTCTTGATTTGTTCTAACTTGTTTTCCAACAACCTATTCTTAGACTTCTTAATTTGCATTAGTAGGTTTTATTATGATTTTTTAGACGCAAATTTTCTTCATTATCAGATTTGTCAATATCTTTAATGTCTAGATTTTCAAGTTTCTCTTGTTTCAACTTTATGATTTGTTTTAGTAACCCTTGATTAAGGTTCTTCAAATGAGAATTTTCTTCATTTTATTTTTTATTTTTATTTATTTCCTAATAAGTTCTTCTTGAGATCTTGATTATCTTGTTTCAACTTCTGAACGCATTGTTTTCTATCCTTTGACTTCTTGATCTCTGTAAGTAGTTTTTGACGGTGGTATTTTAAGTGAATTGTTTTTTCATTTTTATCTGTGATAATTTCGTCAAATTCCTTTTTTATTTTTTGTACTATCTTATCACTATATTCAAGGATAATTTTTGAGATATTTTTAAGGTCTTCTAGTGTTACTGGATTTGACTCCAATGTAGAGTCATATAATGTTATCTTTTTCTTTTTGTATGAAAATGTAAAAAATTATTTTTCATGTTTAAAATGAATGCCCCTAGTTCTTTCATCTAGAATGCACCCAAAAGTATGTCACCGCCATCGTTCCATAATTATTTAATAGTGAATTGCGATACAAAAGTATATTCTTAAATATTCAGATGTAAATTGCTTATGCTATATTTGTTTTTGTTCCACAAATCTATCTCTTCAATTATATTTGACTTAGGAATCAATAATTGGTTAGCACATTCGATGCTAACATAATTACCATACTCAATAGGATCAATAGAAATAGTGGCATCCTTCCCTGCAAGTGTCCCTTTGATTCTAAGTAGAACTNTCTTATCACTATATTCAAGGATAATTTTTGAGATATTTTTAAGGTCTTCTAGTGTTACTGGATTTGACTCCAATGTAGAGTCATATAATGTTATCTTTTTCTTTTTGTATGAAAATGTAAAAAATTATTTTTCATGTTTAAAATGAATGCCCCTAGTTCTTTCATCTAGAATGCACCCAAAAGTATGTCACCGCCATCGTTCCATAATTATTTAATAGTGAATTGCGATACAAAAGTATATTCTTAAATATTCAGATGTAAATTGCTTATGCTATATTTGTTTTTGTTCCACAAATCTATCTCTTCAATTATATTTGACTTAGGAATCAATAATTGGTTAGCACATTCGATGCTAACATAATTACCATACTCAATAGGATCAATAGAAATAGTGGCATCCTTCCCTGCAAGTGTCCCTTTGATTCTAAGTAGAACTGACACATATTTTGATTGTAAGTGTCCCTTTGATTCTAAGTAGAACTAACACATCCTTCTTCAATTCTTCGGTAAAAAAAACCTTAACTTAATACTTCCTTTTGCGTTAATACTTATTAAATCAATCAAGGTAAAGTAGTGGCTTATTGTAATGATTTTAATTTCCTTCTTTCCAATGTGAATCCTTGGTTCTAACCAAATTAAGATATGTTCTTCACTATAACCTTTATCAATTATTTTATTTTTTTTTTACACAAAATTTAAATACACCTTTATCTTGACTTCCAATGTTAAATTAAAAAACACTACCTTGACATGTATAGACAGTCACGACTTTACAAAGAGATGTACAAACGGGCAAGTTAAAGGCCGTATGGTTCGTTTACAATGCATAGGTGGACATAAATATCGACGCATGTAAAGTAGTGGCTTATTGTAATTATTAATTTCCTTCTTTCCAATGTGAATCCTTGGTCTAACCAAATTAAGATTTGTTCTTCACTATAACCTTTATCACTTAATTTTTTTTTTTTTTTACACAAAATTTAAATATACCTTTATCTTAACTTCCAATGTTAAATTAAAAAACACTACCTTGACATGTATGGACAGTTGCGACTTTATGAAGAGATGTACAAATGAGCGAGTTAAAGGCCGTACGGTTCGTTTACAGTGCACATGCAGACATAAATATCGACGCATGTACAAAAAAGTACAGACGAAGTGCAAAAAGCGATTATATGGATGCGTACGAATATCAATTAATTAAGTGCATACAATATGCACACTACAATTAATAATTAATAGTGCAGGGTGTAATATGTGACTGCACAGACTAATAAATTTAGTGTGTTTTCAGTTAACTGTACATAAAATATTGTACGGTGACACTGTTACGAACTACCATAGAATTTATGTTGTTGTATGGTGTATGTGGTATGGTTGTTATGAAGCAAAATTTCTACTTCCTCAAGGTATTTCTATGATTCTCTTTCGTACCCCCCCTTTTTTGATTTCTCTTATGAATTTGCAACGGAATGATTTTTTTTCAATTGAATTTATGAACTGATACCTGATTTTTTTTCAATTGAATTTATGAACTGATACCACTGTAATTTTTTCTTGGTACAATTGGGTGCGATTGATTTTCACAACTTCAATGTATAATAATGAAGCTTCATGTTGCAGCGGAAATTTTAAAACTTTAAATGGTCAAGGGCCAATTATGGTCAAAGACCAAACCTTCAGAGAAACTCTTAGAAAATAGGGGGTTGACCAAAATCCAGACCAAACAAGTATGAATGAAGTGTAGCCAATGGCCAAAATCATAAAATGAAGCTATGATACCAAATGTAGTGAACCAAATCGGTTCACAACACAAGCATCCAAAATATTTGGAAAATCATAAAGAAATCCATCTGGATAACATATTAATTGAATAAGAATGTATGAATATAAGATATGAGATAGTATGAGATTTACAATGAGAATGAGGGTCATATATATACCCACGAAGGGGTTCCCTTTTGTGAAGATATGTGACCCTTCATCATGAGGTTTCTCTTCATTAGTAATTGTTAATTGTTGATTTATTGATTATTTATTTATATATTTATGTTCATAACACTCTCCTTGCTTCATTCCCCAGATGTAGCTTCAAACCCTAGTCAGATTTAGCATCATAGACCTTAGTCCTTCATAGCGCACCCTTAAAACTCCAAGAAAACCCCTCTTATGCACCTTTAGACCCCAAGAATACTCCCTATCTCCTCTTGTGCACCTCAGATCTCTTCCGCGCATTTATATTTGCAATTTTTGCTTGGATACACTTCAAATGTAGACATGTATCCTATATTTATAGAGTTTTTTTGTTCACTTATAGGGTCGACTTGTAAAATTGTTTGGGTCAACCTATACTTTCTGGATGGGCCGACCTGACATAATCTTTCACATCTCTTCATTCCTAAGGACTTAGAGGGAGTGCCATATACCATTGGAAATCTCTTAGAATAATATTTTCAATCACATATCCTATGGTCCCATTTGAGCTAGGTCTTCAGAGTAAAAAAAACTTTAAAGATAGGGTATCCAAACTGAGCATAAAAAATCCAAAAACAATATTTCCAACAGTCTCCCCACTTTTTATTGATGGAAACCCTTAGTCAATTCTATAATACCCCTTTGTCTGCAACTCTCCTTGTGTCTAGAATTCTTCCTCTATCTGCAACTTCTCTCCCTTTGACATCAATGGAAAAGGGTTGCTCCCCCTAAGATTTCGCTTCCATCTACTGACAAGATTAGAGGGATATCACTCCCAGATTTTGTCTAAGATATTCAAATGTGCCTCTCGGAAGGGGTTTGGTAAAAATATCTGCAATATGTTCTTTGGTGGCAATGTATTCCATATTGACACTTTTCTCGACTACTTGTTCTCTTAAGAAGTGGTACTTGATGGAAATATTCTTAGTCTTTGAGTGCATAACATGATTCTTTGAAATTTTGATTGCACTAGTGTTGTTGCAGATGATTGATATTGGATGATCATATTCTACCTTGATATCCTTCAATGTCTGCTTCATCCAGAGAACTTGTGTGCAACATGCTACTACTACAATATATTCGGATTTTGTTTTGGATACTGTTGACCGCCTCTCCAACATAGGTGGTCAACTCCATGTGCCATGAAGAGATCCATCATCAGATGCAAATTTGTTGAAGACTTTTGGTTCTACAGGGCATGATTGGCCCCAACACTTCTTTTTGTAATTGGAATTTCCGCACCCTTGCGTGGGTCAATAATGTAATAGGTCTGCATGAGTCATGTCTAGGTAATTTACCTTGGGATCGGTTCACTTGGAGAGTTCCTTTCACTGAGGGTTTTTTATTTTCAGGTTATCAATTGGGCTTTTCAACCTTATTGATTTTCCTTGAGTTTTTCCCTCACACTTGCAATAATTCCTTCAAAGTGGTGAATGACGTTCCAGTGGGTTTATCTTTTGGTAACTATTGTTAGGAATCATTGCAAATGACCATGAAAGACATCTTAGAAAGTTTCACGGAATTTCGTTGAGTCTAAAATAGTTTTTTTTAATTAATTAATTTTTAATTAAATTTCCCTAAGTTTGGAGGTTTAATTAATTAATTAATTAATTAATTTTGAGCAAAAATTGTAAAAACTAGGTCCTTGGAATTTTGATAGGTGTATTTGTGCTCAAAATAAATGGAATAGCACCCCCCACATCCATGGACCAAGTTTCAGCTCAGTCAGACAACTTTTGCTATGGGTTTGTCCACCCAAAGTGTCCTTTCCGTAAAAACTCAATTCTTTGGGCTGATTGTGTAGCTAGGGTTGGCGTCGTTTCCATACTATCTTGAGAATCCAGAAGCCATTTGGAAATATGAGGAGGAGGCTTTGGTGAAACACTTAATAAGGGTGACTAAAACTTTGTAATCTTAAGTAACCCCTTAAAACTTATTGAATAATAAAACCTTGGGCTTAATCATCTAATAAATACTTTATGGGTTTAATAACTAAGAGTGTTGATAGTCGCGATCATCTTAATGCACTTGAGATTTAATATTTGAGTCTTCTAAAGTGTCTTTGTGGATGTGTTGATGATGAACTTGTAGATGTGATGATAATGCTTTGATCTCCTTGTATCCTGCACATACATTTAAAAGTAGTTAGCTTGCTCATTGTATCCTAACATTCTTCTTTGTAAATCTTGTATCTAATATTCTTTGGATTTAATTATTCTTTTGTAAGTATCTTGTAATCATATTTGTAACGAAACACCCTAACATCTAGTTGACCCCTGCCCAACCTTAGGCACTAGTCTTAGTTGCCCTAGGAAAAGGCTTGCTTGACATACTAACCCTTGCATATTGCATTTCTGCTTTAGAATCTTAGGGTAGATCCTCTCTAACCTTAAGAAATTAAAATCAACTCCTAGAACCTAACCTTAAAACTTATCTAGAAACTAGGGACTACCCCCCTTGGCTTCCCTAGGAGTGAGCCTAGATGTAAGAGGTTCAAGTCAAAGTGACAACGTGAGCTTTGAACGTAGGCATTGTGCCTCCAAGGACACATCTTTGGCGTTGTTTCCGGGGATAAGTCATTTATCCTTGGTCAAAATGACTTTAACTTAATTCTTTAAGAACTAAATAATAAAATTTTTAGAACTAAAAATTATTTGAGCTTGCATTGGTTAGCTTTGTGTGATTCTTTTCCAAGTGGCGACTCCATTGAAAAAAACTGTCAAATATACTACAAGGAGAAATCCTTGTGTCTGCTTGAAATTCTTGGTGAAGAAGCACTCACTGATATTCAATTCTTGTTCCAAACTTAATAAATTAAATTTTGTTTTCCTTCTTGTTTTTTCTTTGTTTGGTGCTCTTGTTTGTCTGAGATAAACTTGGTCATCTGGTGAATCCACTTTAAATAATTTGACGAGGTATTTTGCAAGAAGGAACTCACGGCTTGTTTGCTTCATCTCTGAACTTGGAAAGGTTTTTGGATGAAGCTATCATGTTTCCCTTCTTGTCGGATCCTTAATAATCTTTTGGGTCCTAGATTTTTTTTTTCAATGAGCGAACTCACAAAACATTTTGATTTTTCAGAAATAGTTGGTTATCCTAATGATATACCTAAAGATGTTGTTGACAATGTGCTTGAATTTCACGAGGGTGGTGATGGTTGCGCTCATGTCGAGGCCTTTTGGAAATTAATCGACGATTGGGATGATTCACCTATTTGTGAGGATGCCCTTATGTTATTATTTTCCTGGACTCTTTTGGAGGGCCAGTGAAGTGCTTGTGATTGGTTTCTTGTTCACAAAGATAAATCAATCAATACCATACATGATTTTCCGCATGAATTTTTGGAAAGATTTGGGGATGATCAGGATGAAATTTACAATGAGTTGGTTGATGATTTTATGGAAAAATGGAAGAGGAAAAATATTCCAGATATAGACACAATCAGTTCAGACATAGAAGAAGACACTCGACTAGATCCCATTAAGGAACTTAAAGAAATACTTCTGAACATGCAGTGGGCACATGAAAAGCAATTTGAAGCCATGAACGAACAACTTACGGCCATGGAGGCTCGCCTTGCAGAGGATGAGGCTTATATTGAATATCCAGACCACCTTGAACTTGAGCTTGATAGTGAAAAAAGATAAGGAAGTTCATTGAGAAATTTCGGATGAATCCATGGATGAGCCAATCATTCAACTTGAGGAAGTAAAGGAACTTGAGTTTGAAAATTTTGAATATCTAGATGATTCAAGTCCCCACCCTCCTCCCGAGGAACCAATATTTTTGAAGGATAACTTTAAAAATCTTGAGGAAGACAATATGATGGTTCCTGTGATATGTTCTTTTGCAATCTCTCAATCAAAAGAGGACTTAATGCGGGATTATGAGGAGATGGAAGGCAACTTCAGTTTAACAATGTCATATCATTATTAGTATTGGTTGGCCTCCCACCTTGATAGTCATGAGCAACAAAGTATTCAAAGTTTACATGGCTTGTCATAGTCCAGTGTTTGGTTGAAGGGAAGAAGGATCATGATTCGTGGTTGGTTCTTCCTCACAAAAAAATCCAAGTTAATAAAACTTGGGAATGGGTCTTCTGTGAATCATCTCGAACAAGGATGTTTCAGACACTTGTGGCATCATTTCATCCATTACATGGATGGTTGTAATGTATCTCTAACCCTTCCTTGTATTTTAATTTTGTATTATTTCATTCATTATGTCAATATGTACTTAGAATTTTTTTTTTCTGTATCATAATTTCATTTTGTAATTATATGATGTTGTACTTTAGTTATTTCATTATGTAGATGTTGTATATAACATTCATTTATTTCATTATGTATATATGTATTCATATGTTGGTTATTGGTGAGCACTCTGTTTGTAGGTGTTGGATTCTCGTATGCTCTCCGTCTCATGTGAGAAGATCGAACACACATCCCCATGTGGAGCTAGATGTTGAACGCATCTCCAACATAGGTGGTCAACTCCATGTGCCATGAAGAGATGCATCATCGGATGCAAATTTGTTGAAGAATTTTGGTTCTACATGGCATGTTTGGCCCCAACACTTCTTTTTGTAACTGGAATTTCTGCACCCCTGCGTGGGTCAATAATGTAATAGGTCTGCATGAGTCATGTGTAGGTCAGTTGCCTTGGGATCGGTTCATTGGGAGAGTTCCTTTCACTGAGGGTTTTTTATCCTCAGGTTATCAATTGGGCTTTTCAGCCTTATTGATTTCCCTTGAGTTTTTCCCTCACACTTGCAATAATTCCTCCAAAGTGGTGAACGACGTTCCAATGGGTTTATCTTTTGGTAACTATTGTTAGGAATAATTGTAAATGACCATGCAAGACATCTTAGAAATTTTCGCGGAATTCCGTCGAGTCTAAAATATTTTTTTTAATTAATTGATTTTTAATTAAATTTCCCTAAGTTTGGAGGTTTAATTAATTAATTAATTAATTAATTTTGAGCAAAAATTGTAAAAAATAGGTCCCTAGAATTTTGATAGGGGTATTTGTGCTCAAACGAAATGGAATAGCACCCCCCACATCCATGGACCAAGTTTCAACTTAGTCAGACAACTTTTGCTATGGGTTTGTCCACCCAGAGTGTCCTTTCCATAAAAACTCAATTCTTTGGGCTGACTGTGACAGCTAGGGTTGGCCTCGTTTCCATACTATCTTGAGCATCCAACAACCATTTGGAAATAGGAGGAGGATGCTTTGGTGAAACACTTAATAAGGGTGACTAAAACTTTGTAATCTTAAGTAACCCCTTAAAACTTATTGAATAATCAAACTTTGGGCTTAATCATCTAATAAATACTTTGTGGGTTTAATAACTAAGAGTGTTGATAGTCTTGATCATCTTAATGCACTTGAGATTTAATCGTTGAGTCTTCTAAAGTGTCTTTGTGGATGTGTTGATGATGAACTTGTAGATGTGATGATAATGCTTTGATCTCCTTATATCCCGCACATACACTTAAAAGAAGTTAGCTTGCTCATTGTATCCTAGCATTCTTCTTTGTAAATCTTGTATCTAACATTATTTGGATTTAATTATTCTTTTGTAATTATCTTGTAATCATATTTGTAACGAAACACCCTAACATCTAGTTGACCCCTGCCCAACCTTAGGCACTAGTCTTAGTTGCCCTAGGAAAAGGCTTGCTTGACATACTAACCCTTGCATATTGCATTTCTTCTTTAGCATATTAGGGTGATCCCTTCTAACCTTAAGAAATTAAAATCAACTCTTATAACCCAACCTTAAAACTTATCTAGAAACTAGGGACTACCCCCCTTGGCTTCCCTAGGAGCGAGTCTAGACGGAAGAGGTTCAAGTCAAAGTGACAGCGTGGGCTTTGAACCTAGGAATTGTGCCTCCAAGGACACACTAAGTGAGCATGACTTAGCTCACGTTTGCAAGTGTGTATAAGGAT
This sequence comes from Picea sitchensis, assembly GCA_010110895.2. Classification (NCBI taxonomy): domain Eukaryota; kingdom Viridiplantae; phylum Streptophyta; class Pinopsida; order Pinales; family Pinaceae; genus Picea; species Picea sitchensis. The sequence goes on from SNQJ01S0081321.1 coordinate 33,506, forward strand.
GGAAACATATACATAGATTGATTTTTGCTTCTTTCTCAAACATGATACTAGACAATTTCTTAGAAAGAATGCTCCTCCACTAGTACTTTCTTGTCATCAATACTTCTTACCCAATGTAACGTCCCACGACCACCCTTGTGGGGGAAAATGCCAACAACTCAAAACCAAACTGTTCTGAAAACTAGTTGTAACACACCCAACGACCTAGGCCGATCATGCTACTTGAAACTATCATGCTATGATATACATATATACATATCTAATGCAATTTCTAAACATACATAAACATTATGTTCATACACATATTCATGCAGAAGCGACAATAATACATACATGCACTATATACAGACAATTCTGATAACGTTCAAACTGTTAATATTATGGTAGCTACGGGAGGTATTTACCTCCACGTGTAAACCTGACAAGGATAGAATACTCCGGGAAGAAAGAAGAAACCCTAATGAGTTGGATAATAACCCTAGAAGACTTGTCGACTCAATAAGATAATTTATATTAGGTTATTAGCCTCCAAGAGAAGAAGTCGGCCATAAATAATAATATATACTGAACAGACAGATACCCAGAATGAGAAGTCGGCCCAGGTAGTTAGCCAAAATTAGTATAAATATAGGAGGCCAGTTCTCATTCTGGCAGGAAGTCTTAGAATTGCAGAGTAGCACTTGTGTGCACTGCAGTTGCCCAGTTTTTGCGCAGTTTTGGAGGAGAGTTGCTGTTGCATCTACTGCAACTAGCAATTACTCTTAGACTATCTCTTGGCTAGGGTTTGTACTATTTGATCAACTCTTGTTGATGAGCTATCCTTGGGGAAAGGTGCGCTACCCTTTGTTTGGCTGTCTAGCCTAGGGTTTGCTTTCAGAGTGATTCTCTGTCAAGGTTAAGGTGCTTGGAGGGTGGCTTCGGCCTATGGTTGGGTGACAAGGGTATTGTCAATGGAAAAATGATCACATCCACTTATATTCTAACAGGTTATGGGCCCACACCTCTTTCATTCAGTCTAGACGCTGTAAGAAAACATAACCGCTAGGATATTGAGCTCGTTGAGAAACTGCCACTAGGGTTACTAGCAGAAGCAACTTCCAAGACATTGTTGCTAGGGTTACTAGTAGTAGTAGTTGCAGAAACCCTAATCCTCTTTTTGAGGCACCTTAAGTGAAGGGATTGACCTAATCTCTGGATAGATCAATGCACCCTATCCTAGTGCATTTCTGGTACTCTCAGCAAGCCACGACGTCAAGTTTGATTTTGTGGTCAAATCTAGGGTTTAACCAAGTCAAATAAGCCGTGACTTATTCTATGAAGTCAGAGAACAAGTTATATGGAGCCTCTAACTTTAGAGCGTGTAAGACAAGGATTGATCTCATCCTTGCCAAGAATAAATTGTTGGATATCGTGAAACCAGAGTTTGAAGAAGGGAAAGAGAAGGAACCGCATAACGTTGCAGCTATGGAGAAGTTTAAAGACGGTAACATCAATGCCATGAGTATCATAGTGGATTCTATCAAAGACCACTTGATATCCTACATATCCCATCTTGACTCATCGAAGAAGATGTACGATGCCGTAACAAACCTCTTCTTAGTAAAAAACATTGGACAAGTAATGAGTCTGAAGAATGAGCTCCATGACATGAATATGACAACATAACATCATACTTTGTGAGAATTTCTCAGTTAAGAGATCAACTACAAGCTATTGAAGATATCATCTCAGAGGAGTTGGTAAACATAGTACTCAATGGTATTTCCAAGATGTGGGATGCATTTTTCGCAAGCATGAACACAAGAAAGTAGTATCCGACATTTGAAGAACTTTGGACTTGCTGTGCTCAAGAAGAATCAAGGATTAGTGCAAAAGAGAAACCCCAAAAGAAGTACGATGATCAAGCCTTCACAACAAGATTCAAGAACTTCAAGAACAAAAGGAAGTTTGGTTCAAGGAGGAAGCCAAATCAAGAGAAAGACATTTCAGAAGTACAATGGTTCAACTGTCGAAAGTATGATCACTACAAGAATCATTGTCCCGAGCTAAAGAAAAGGATTGAGAAACATGAAGCATCAATTGCCGAAGAAAAGGAACCTACAAAGAAGACTAAGCATGATGGAAGAGACTTCATCTTCTAAAGGCAACAAAACTCTTCTTATTTCTTGTACATATCTTGTTTGCATTGTCTCTGTACATATCTTGTATATCTATCTCTTGGAAGATAATGTGTTCCAAGAAGAACTATACCTATGG